>NBIL01022877.1:0-13581 GCA_002752925.1 Viola pubescens var. scabriuscula
CCTCTAGCGGTGTACCGCTAACTCCCTGGAAACGGATTATGCCTTGATAAGTTCTGGCGGTATACCGCTAGGGGCTGGTGGTATACCGCTCTAGGTCTGCAAAAAATGCCCGAAATGGCTCCGAAATGGCCGCAATGCGTCGGATGCTCAGAAATGTCGAAAGGGCGGGTCCCGGATCACATCAAGGGCTCTCGTCGATGCTCCAAGCCGCGGCCGCAGCTAACAGAATAACTGGATACAGAGTTTGTCAAGGCAGCCCTGCAGTTAGCCATTTGTTCTATGCGGACGATAGCCTCATCTTTTCAAAGGCTGATAAAAATGAGGCAGAGGTCATCAGTTCCATCTTAAAGGAATATGAGGAGGCATCTGGGCAGAAGGTAAATCTGGACAAGTCTGAGGTGTGTTTCAGCAAGAACGTGACCCAAGAGGCTAGATTCCAGGTGAAAGAAAGATTAGGAATGGTGGCGACAGATTCCCATGAAAGATATTTGGGGCTCCCAGTTTCTTTTGGTTGGGCTAAGAAGGGGTTGTTCACTTCGATTCGGGATAGGATTTGTAAGAGACTCGGGAGGTGGAAGGAGAAGAAGCTGTCCCAGGCATGGAGGGAAGTTCTGATCAAATCGGTCATCCAGTCCATCCCTACGTACCTGATGAGTTGTTTTGAGATACCGGTGTCCTTATGTGAGAAGGTGGAAAATGCGACAAGGAAATTTTGGTGGGGAGGAACCTCTGAGGAGCGTAAGATGCACTGGGTATCATGGGACAAGCTATGTAGATCTAAGGAGGTGGGTGGTTAAGGTCAGGGAATTTAACCTCGCACTCCTAGCTAAACAAGGTTGGCGTCTACACAAATTTCCAAACTCTCTGCTCTCCTAAATATGGAAAGCCTGGTATTTTCCCCACTCAGACTTCTTAGAGGCAAGTATCGGATCTCGGCCCAGTTACGTCTAACGTAGCATTCTGGCAGGGAGAGAGGTCCTTCATAAAGGTTGCTACTGACGGGTAGGGAATGGGGAGAGAATACGGATCTGGAAAGTCCTATGGCTTCCATCGGAGGTAACTAGGATGATCTCAGCGCCGATTATAGGACTTGATGCGAATGCTACAGTGGCTGAGCTCATTGATCAGGATCGGAGGTGCTGGAAGACTGACTTGGTGGAACAAATCTTTTTACCGCAGGAAGTATCAGAGATACTAAGCCTACCGCTGAGCCTGATTGAGGCAAACGATACTCTTGTGTGGAAGGGAACTACGAATGGAAAATATTTTGTTCGTAGCGAATACCATTGTCTAACTTCGGTACCACCGCGGGAGTATCTGGCTGAAAATAGAGGTTGGTGGAAGTATTTATGGGGGTTGACCATCCCACCCAAGTTCAAAAACTTCATGTGGAGGCTGGGTAGTGATTCTCTCCCAACCAGAGTAAACCTGGGAAGGAAAGGTATATCGGTGGACCCGGTATGCCCCGGCTGTAATGGGGCGGTTGAATCAACATCACACATGTTGTTGTCTTGCCCTTTTGCAATGGGTGTTTGGGCGAAGTTTTCTTTTTGGGGTAGCGTTCCGGAGCTTCAAGAAGAGAACTGGGTTAGCTGGCTAGCACAGCTCAAGATCACTCTGGTCGAATCTGATCTGGAGCAGCTAATCTCAATTCTATGGTCTCTCTGGACGTCCAGGAATAATAGGATCTTCCGCCAATGTGATGAGTCAGCTCAAGAGGTGGTTATCCGGGGCGGGAAAGTGTTGTCTGACTTCAAGGAGGCATGGTGTCTGCGGAATAGTCCCTCTGCCCCCATTACTCCTCCCGTTGAACCAAAATGGCAACCTCCCCCTTCTGGGATGGTAAAGGTCAATACAGATGTAGCAATTGGGACGACGGAAATTGACTTGGGATTTATAGCCAGAGACGCGAGAGGGACGACAATTTTTTCAGATGCACTCTATCTCCCACATAGGATCGAGGTTCAAACAGCAGAAGCTCTAGCTCTACGAGACGCTATCCTGCAGGCTCGGCAATGGGGGTGTGATAAGATAATTGTCGATTCGAACTGCCTACAGAATATCCAAGCCCTGTCTAATAGCGATTTCCCCCTAAGCTACACGGGTTTGATCCTGGAGGAGGTGGCACAGATGGCTACTACTTTTCAAAGGTGCTCCTTTTTACACGCTAGACGGTCTACAAATGTCCCAGCACATGAGTTAGGCCGACTGGCTTTGATTTTCGGTTTAGGAAATGTTTGAATAGGGGAATGCCCCGAGACGATCGTGCCTTTTGTTCTTGCAGATTTGAGTTAATCTAAGTCAACTTTTCAGTTAAAAAAAACAACAACGTGTGCTCGTGTGTGATATAGGTCATGCGCTCACTTTCCAATGAGCTTGCCAAGAAGGGAAAGTTGGGTGCCAACTAGGAAAAATTGGATGCAACTTTCAAACAACCTAAACATTAGGTGCCAAGTGTAGTGCGAAAATGAGCTCAAAAGTTAAGTTAGCTAGGTCTGTCTCCCGCAGAGTTAGTTTCACAATACACATATTATTTTGAATTCCCAATGAAAATTCAAAAAACGACAGACGGACTCAATCAGTAACCTATAAACTTGGGAATTAAATAAGAGTTATCACTTGAATCATGCTTTTGTTATCTACTTGGAGTACAATTTGATGTGAGCCGCGCGCCCATGCTTTTTTCAAACTTAGAAGGCCTCCTCGTAGTTCCGCTTTGAAAGTGTTGTAAATCCCTAAAGCAGCGGCAAAACCACATAGCCACCACCCATTGTTGTCCCTGCGGTTTGTTAATTTTGGTGGATCATAATTATGTGCTTGGGTGACTAATTGAGGCAAATAATTTTTTTTTTTTTTAAGTAATAGTGCATTGAGATTTATTTCATTTCGAAGCCAACATGTGGCAGGAACAAAACTACAAGTTTAAGCACCCATTTTCTTGCTACATGATCCAACTCCAACAAGCTAATTAATTAATATGCATCATTTGAACTTTCGGTGATATCTGAGAATTGACCATCAGAATCATTTCCAAATTCGTCCTGAAGATGCTTCACAATCTTTTTGTCCAACTTGAAAGCCTTGGTCATAGCATGAGGATGAATAGGCGGATTTGATCCAAAAGCAACATCAGCAACCCGAATCACGCCTGGGTTTTGCCCATTAAAATTAGCGAAAGCAACAACCTCAGGTTCTCCGATGTTCAATTGGAAGTGAATGAGACCAACTAGGAAGACAATAGAATCTCCAGGATACAAGACTTTCTCAAAGAGGCGGTACTTTGCAATGAAAGTGATGAATCCAGCATAAAGCTTACCTTTGAGTACGACTAGAGATTCAGACGCACGAAGGTGAAAGTGAGGTGGGTTTAGACCGTCGCGTGCAAAATCAATTCGAACACGAGTTATTCCTAGTGTGTTTACTCCAGGATATTCATCAACAGTGGCAAAAGTAATGTTCAAACCAAGTTCATTATTAGTATTTGCGTGAATGTTGAGCCCTGAGAAAAATGAAGTCATCTGCTTTGGTATGGTTAGGCGCTTGCAGAACTTTTCAATAGTCGAAACTACATAGCTAATTAAGACGTATCACATTATAGCAATTCAATTCCTTTAAAGAATTTGAATGAACATAAATTTAATTGAATAGAATTTGAATGAACACAAATATTTTTCATTGAAATACCAGCTGATAATACAAAGCCTATACTAAGGCCCATCTCGAAGCTCATCACGGGGTATGCATGATCTACGGTGCGGCCCAACCCAAGAGGTCACCCGGTATAAGCACTCCGGTACATCCAACAATAACATACGATAGCCATATATCATCAACGGGGGGTCCCACCAAAGTCTTTATCATCCTGGAACAGGTACAAGCCGGTATATACTCCCTCGATCATCCGGCCCTGCCAGGTACTACCGTCATTAATATTGTACACCACGAAACACTATCGGGTAAAAGGGGAAGTAACGGTCAAAGCCACACTCAAGTGACATGTGTTCCGGTAATAGCTCATCACGCTTCGAGTGACACGTGTCCTGAGGTGCCCATAAGGCTGGCCTATAAATACCCCCTCATCCCCACTTCAAAAGAAGAGGAACATATACATGCACAAGCGTATAAAATCTCTACCCACATAGAATCCGATAGATACTCCCTTGTGGTTCACATAATATTTTTCCTGCTATAATGATTACTGACTTGATCGTCGGAGCTTCTACGCCGGAAACCTCCTCCGACGCCTTGCAAGTTAACTAGGAGCAGCCGAAATCTCCATACGCAGCCACCGATCACACAAGAGTTCATACCCCAGGGTAAAGGGCTATCACCAGCTTACCTCCAAGCTTGGGGTCATCAACAACTATGCAGAAGTCTTAAAGAGGGCTCGGTTCGTTGGCTAAGGCAAGGGAAGTAGCAAAAGCTAGAAGAAATGTTGCAAGAAAACTAAATCCTTCCATGCTCTTAAACTTTCTATGTTTTTCATAGTATTTTTTATGATAAATGTAATAATATATTAGTGGTGTAATATAAATTTGCCATGCCAGAGGCACCTAGGTGTTGGTATTGACATGATTCACAGGTAAAATGGTCAAATAAGCTATACCGATGAATTTTGAAAAAACTTTGGATTTATTCGATTGCTGAAATAGTAGATAGGGGGGTCACATGAAAATAGAGTGAATAGTATAGGGACTAGATAATTGTGCCGTCCTTTTTTTCCACACTTTCACGAGCGTGGGTGGATAGAATCTTAAAACTTGTGAGGGGACCTTTCTGGTTCAAGTTTAAAATAATCAGTATTTACTACTAAAAAAAACACAAAAAAAACCTAAAGTTTGTAATTTTTCTTAAAACTTCCAACAATAAAAATCTCAAATATTTAAGGTCATACCAAACTCAAACCAAACGAGGCCTAAAGACCAAATGCATCGGTCCTTCTCGTTAGTCGAGTGGGTTATAAGTTGTACCCCTCTATTTGTTGCAACACTAGTTTTGGGCGTTGGCCCTTTTACTCTGCCAAAAAAACAAAAGTCTTCTCAATCATACATTCAACTTGATAACTTTTGGGAAGAACAATTTGATAATACCAACAGTTATGATTTGAATCTACTCTGGTAAATATCCCACTAATTCAACATCATAACACAAAGGGCAAATCCTCTTTCTTTACCATGTCAAGCTGGAAAACTAAACTGTGATGATCAAAAACATTCTGTTGCTAAAACTTTCAATCACATCTTAGATGTGATCAGAGCCTATCCTGTAAATATATATAACTAGGTGAGAACTCCTTTGTTCCTTTCCTCTTCTTCGATGAAATGCTCCAACTCAAACATATGATCACTGACCGAACAGATATCCTCTCTCCTGCAGGTATGACACTACTTGCCCAGCCATATCAGCTGGTGACAGACAGGTTCCATCTCTATCTCGCAATTCTATCTGCGCGGAGATGAAAACAATCAAGTTCAAGATATATGGTAACGAATCTTTTGTCCATTATTTATGACTAGACTATAGCTACAAAAAAGAATATCCACGGACACAAGGGCTACTACCATAATTGCCAAGGTTTAAGTAACTGCATACCTCACAGTTCAAGGGTGGTTCATAAGGATCATCTATGCCGGTGAAACCTGCAACGTAATATTACAGCTTCAAATGACTGGAGAAGAGATTGAGAAGAAGGATTCAAGTACCAACTAACCATCTTACACCAAGAAACATAAAAAACGGGTTGCTAAGGCACTTATAAATAACTTTTTTGTCTAGTAAGGCTACTTTAATACTCTGGAAAGCCACTAGAATACAACGTCTATCAAATGGAAACACTCTCCACCCAACTTTTTAAGGCCTCAATGCATACACAACTTTCCTTTCGGGCCAAATGCAAAGAATCTATAGTGTACAGAAAAGAAAAAGTGATAGCTACATGAACTCAGAAAAGAGTGGAATGAAATATGCACACAATTCATTCCCATTTTGAATCTTAGTGCTTTCTAATAACTTCCTTCAGTTGAATGTTTCAATAATTACTGTGACTGCTATTACACAACTCGTATACTAACACAATTACTTATGCAGGTTGCTTGGAAGACAGTGCAAGATTCTGAGTTATGTTATAGAAATATACCTTTGATTTTTCCGGCACGTGCAAGCTTGTACAGGCCTTTAGCATCTCTAGATTCGCACAAGGTTAGAGGCATGTTCATGAAAACCTATACAGAACAAGTAAATTGGAATAATATTGCAACCAAAATATGAATTAGCACTAAAAGCCGTCATTCCATAGGAACCTTGCCTCGATAAAATTTTGATCTGGCAACATTGCACGGCAAGCATCCCGGTCTTTTCTGTATGGTGATATCAGACTAGCAATGCAGATCAGACCAGCATCAGCAAAGAGCTTTGCTACTTCCCCTAAATAAAATAAGTACATGATAACTCAGTGCTAAATGAAACAAAACAGAGAAAATACAAGTTGCCTACACGGATGCACCATATGTAGTATCAAAGTTGAACTTAAAGTACATGCAGTCATTGGAAATTCTTACAAAGGCCATGCTATGTTTGTTTCTTGTCAAACCTGAAGTTAATCCAAGCTATCATTTGAAGCATTTTAAACTGTGTTATATTCCTTCTTTTCATTAGTAATACATTGTTCAGCAGTCAAGTTCAAACTAAACAAAATATCGATATTAATACTAATGATGTATTTCAATTCAGAAGCTGAAAAATGATGGGATCTCTTATCTAGTAAATGCATATAAAATAGGATTGATCGTAAACTGTCCTGGCCTTTTAGATAATCAACCAGAACAGGTAACAGAGCAAAACTTGCACGTGTTTGAATTTTCTCTATTGTTGTTACACTACTGGATCAATCAAATCTTACTACAAATGATCATGTTCACTTCAACTATTATTGGAAAATTGTAATCTGAATAGAAATGTAAAACAAAGAATAGCACCACAATTAAACTTCTGAAAGCCCAGTATCCACCACCAACTACATTTAGCTCCCTTTACCAAGTTAAACACAGATCAAATAGCACCTGGAGTGCTACAAATGATTGAACTTATTTCAAAGCAATACCTGGTTGGAAGCTATTGGAAAGCCATATCCAAGAACCAGTTCTTACACTTCCACACAAGCTTTATTAAGTCTGTAGCACATTACTTTGTTCTTAGCCTTAAATAAGTGAAGATGACACATCTAGAAAGAAATAACTTCATGGTTCTCTGACTCACACAATCTAATAACCTTGTTGTTTAAGGACCATACTTACCAACTCTTCGTATATTTTCAGTTCGATCATCAGCACTGAAACCAAGGTCCTTGGTCAGTCCATGCCTAAGATTGTCTCCATCGAGCACATAGGAAAGCTTCCCCCTAGAGTATAGCTCTCGGCTTACTGAGCATGCCAGTGTGCTTTTCCCTGAAGGGTTGAAACAACTTTGAGAAGATGCTATGCATCAACGGAAAAAAATAGCGGCATAAGAGGGACTTGAATCTTCAACTACCTATGCAACCTCATAATTGATGCATCATACAGTTCAGGTTACCCACATAATCATATCTATAATCCCACAGGAAGACGTATCCTTGGTAATGCTTACGTCACAAAATTGATAAGAGAAGAGACTATCGGAAAGTAATAAAATGATCACTGTTAATATGCAAATATTTGTTAAAATGCATCTTGCTAATTCTGATAATCAACTTCTAGTGATTCACGCATAAAAGAATGTGAAAGTAAACCAGCTAGAAAGCGAACCTGATCCACTGAGACCTGTAATCCACACAACACATCCCTTTTGATTTAGTAGCTTCTGCCTTTCAGCTTTCCCAACTGGGCATTCTTGCCAAAATATATTGTTTGGATTCCCTAAAGTAGCCATTAGAGACTCTTTTTCTTCAGTTCCCTTTCTATTGTCAACAACAAAGTGAGCACCTACAAAAGACATGATTTTGTAAGTGAAAAGGAATGAAATTTCAGACAACGAACAGGTAAGAAATGGTGATAAAGGCATGCCTTATAAGGGAAACTGTACACCAAAATTCCTACTTATTTGATCAATTAAGTTTGGACATCTCATTCTTGTCGCGTGAATCAACAAAATTCATACTGCTGATCAAACGTAACGTGACCAGAATCTACAAAACTTAAACACCAATTGAAAATACGATAACTTTAAGAAATCGAGCAGAACCCATTACCCTCATTCTGATGAATGTTGATCTACAACAACAAATTATAATCAAAAGAATGACACGAGACATTCACATTCACAATGAAGCTCATCAGAATTCAAGCAACCACCCATTTAGCTACAGAAAGTGTACAAAAGAAAAGTTAAGATAGTTTTACAAAACACCCGAAAACAATCAGCTCTGCACACCACATCTCAAGGAAACATCTTAAAGAAACCAAACTGAAACAAGAAATAGAAGGCAAGAGTGAAGGAATGGAAACCTGAGAGACCCTTTTGATACTCCTGTGTTTTAGCTTCTTGGTAGAGAGATGGAGGGGCGTTTTATGTTAGAGAGAAGCCGACAGAGTCGGAGGAAATAAGGCACAGTCATCGGATTCGGAGCAATGGAGGGGAGGAGGAGGCGTATGTGTAGCGTCCGTATTAGTTTCTATCTGTTGTTTTCTGACACTTCAATTTATAGTCGTACCGGAAACGGATTTGTTTTTTTAACAATAATAATAATAATAATGTATTGTTATATTTATTGAGGTCTTTTTACTTCAAAATATATATTGTAAATCCTACAATGTCACCAAAAAAAGATTAACAACCCATAGGGTATTCGTGTCTGACTCCCTTACGATTCAATAAGTGTATCTCATCGGGCATCGGTGCTAGTTATGTTAGCCAACCTTTTCGTATTTTATTATTATTATAGTGAAAAAATAAGATTATAACTAATTATATAAAATCTATCAATTGTTTGTGTCAAAAACAGGAAAGCGCAGTGGTAAACGGCATGTAACAAATGACGAGAAGTTGGCTAATACAGGAGTAATAATTTGAGGATTAATTTATCTAAAACGGTAGTTATGAGTAAAAATTAAGAGTGACAATTTCCATCCGTTCCGTCCATTCCGATAATTGGGACGCAAGACTCAATTTTTTATTCTATTTATTAAACGAGTTTGGAGTATCTCGTCCCGCTTAAAAGTATGACGGGACAGCCCGACTCGCATGAGAGATGTCGCTAACCCATCGCAGTTACAAGTTACAACTTCCAAATCCAAAGTCGTGAATGAACCTAGACAGTACGTTGCATGATATAAAGTCAAATAACTTTGCATTTCCCGTTATGATGGGACCCAATAAATTTAGTGGTGGTGACGTGGATCCTGTTGTCACTCGTGAGTCATGAAAATATTCTAAAATCTTGTAATTGGGTGTTGACCTTATCATGGTTGAGATAGAGCTTTGGTTGGTTTGGGACTATTCTTCCACCATCACCGCCACCTAACCGCCTAATGTTAAGGTTGATGTTAATGCATACTTGCATAGGCGGTTGGAAAAAACGGCAACACAAGATCTAAACACACAAAATTTAATTTTGACTTTAGAAGAGATAAAGAAGTAGGAAGAGTACAAATCACTCTCAAATTAACTAAAATTGAATTTAAAAAGTAAATTTTAGGGAGCTGAAATCAATATGAACTTGTTAGAAACGAAACCAAATAAAACTCCTATCCATGTCGAGCAGGAAAGTAAAATCAATTAATCTCATTCATGAACGGAGGAGAGCAAGATCTCTGCGCCAGACTCGAGTAACATCAAAAACCTGGTGTTCAAATACTATCAAACTATTAAAAAAAAGTGGATGGGACAATTAATCTTTTTTTTTTATCAAATTTAAAACCAGAGAGATATTAGGAAGGGGTGGTGGCGCTAGCCTAGAATGGTACGGAGTATTAGTAAAGATTAAAACAATAAGGGTTATTACAAAATAACATATATATTTTTACTGGTTAAATGATATTTTTTAAACCTAAAGTATAATATTTTATTTAATTTGATCCCCAAAGTATAAATTTATTCAATCTAATCCTTCAAAGTATAAGGATTTGTTTAGTTTGAAAACAGTGTTTGAAAAGCCCAGCCTACTAATAATGGGCCTTTGAGTCCACTAGATAATACCAAAAACACCAACGACGTGTAGTTTTACTTTTATGTGTTTTCTTCTTCTTCTTCTTCTTCTTCTTCTTCTTCTCTCTCTTCCTCCCTCAATTAATCACCACACACTCCCTCACTCACCCACTGGAGATTCACCTGATATGAGAATGCGTGAAGGATGATGCAAGCGCACCTCCTGGTGGGACCGATCCCCATCGCAATCGATGTCTCTGCTGTTTTCTCCTCCTCCATCATCCCCGGAATCAGTTCCTTACTTAGCCCCTCACATGATTCGGCCCTCTACACTCACCGTCACAGTAAATCCCACCGTCGGAGGTGTGACCCAGTGGTGACTGCAACTTCTTCATCATCTTCGTGGGCAGCAATCAACGGTGAGCAAGACCATTATGCAGTGCTGGGCATCAAGCGAAACGCCACGTCTGCCGATGTAAAGAAAGCTTACCGCCTTCTGGCTCGCAAGGTAATCGTTTCATAATTGCAATTTTTGAAATTCTTCTATTCTGAGATGTGATTGATTGGTTTATTGTGAAAAGCTTGTTCTATTAATCGGTGATGATGAGACTTGGATTTCAGTACATGACCATCAGAAATTTAACATGTCCAATTTCTAATTTCTTATTCATTTCTGCTTCGTGAATGTGTGCTTTTTAGGGTTTGTTATGACCTGTTGGCCCGGCTTGGTTTCATTTTGGATACCATACCCATTTTTGAAGAATCATGCTTTGGATAGTCTCTAACTATATTCTCCTCCATACCAATGGATTCATGTGTTATGATTACAGCATCATCCGGATGTTAGCAAGCATTCAAAATCTGGGGAGCTGTTCAAGAGTGTCCGCCGTGCATATGAGGTGAGCAGCTCTTAATATCACACCTGGGTGCGCCTTTGTTTTAATAGATTGCTATTTTATTACTGTGGTAAAATGAGGGGTTTAAACCTCTATGTTGACAAGACCATTTTTATCCATGAACAATCTAGTGTATTGGTAGAAGAATTGCAATGATGTTTGCGTGGATTCATTTTCGTGTGACAATTGAATCTTGAACAATTAAGACTCGTTCTCCGATCAGTTATTTCTGGATCCTCAATTGAATTGTGATGTAGGAAAGTTTTATCTATGTGATGGATCTTTGCCTGTTGCCTCTTAGGATTTGTTACATGTAATTCACCTCTGAGTGCGTTCCAAATGTTGATAGTTTGATTGGTTCTTGTATCCATTATTGTTAGATCCACAGTTGAATTCCTATGTTGGAAATTGCATCTATATTGTTATCTTTTTCCCCTGCTTGATCTTATTTCAGTACTTGCTTGGTGTATTTTCCCTTTCCTAACATATTCATTTTGTAACAGGTGCTATCAAATGAAGGGACAAGGACCGAATATGACCAAGCACTTAAATTTCAAGAGGATACAGGAAGATCATATTACAGAGAGCGGTATTACAGTCCCGAAGTTGAGGATGTGATAAAGATGTATAGGTGGTCTAAGGTGAGGCAGAAAATGCAACATGAAAGATACTGGGAGCATTATAATAATGAAGAGGAGGACACTACAGAAGAGGTTGTTGAAGAAGGGGATATGGATGAAGAAAGGGGGCCCTTCGTTGAAGTGCTTAGATCTGCTTTTATATCTTTAGTTTTGTTGCAGACCTTTGGAGCTTGGCTATCTCTTACTTTCAGCAGTGTAATGGCATTGTTTGATAGGAAATTGGATGCTGGCTATAAATTTGGTTTTTTAATCGCATGGATTTTGGGTGGAAGAGGTGGGATTTTGCTCGCCATGTGTCTGCAATTTGCAAGTTGGGTTTGCGGAAAGACCAGCAGCAGTTTTGTTGCTGTGGTAGTCGTGGCCATGTGGATTGGTTCCAATGTTGCAAGGTATGCTCCACTTCCACAGGGTGCTCTCCTTACACTTCTGTATATGTCCATCAAGCTCCAAGTTGAACTGAAGCAATGACATGCTGCTGCTGCTTCTACTGATTACGATTCCGCACATCACATATTGGTTCCAAATCCTCCAAAGGGTTTCAAATATATACATACTCCGCTCTCTGTCCAAAAGTAGTTATAATTTGTAAATATGTTCCATTGAATGGCGTAACAGCTGCTCAACTCGTTGTTCCTGATAGGAAATTGTTAATGTGAAAGATTTTATTGTTCTGGTTGGGATGTGAAAGAAATTTTCAACTCGATGTCCGTCCTTTTTTCATCGATTGTGCTTTTCAGATTAGATTCATAACATATATGTTCAAGATTGCATTTGCAGGCGGAGAGAATAGGTCAAATACCTAACTGTCTTCTTGTTGATGGGCAAAATTGCTGTTATTGTCAAAAATGAAACGGCAGACTTTCTCATTGTATTAGTATTGTTTTACTTTAGTGCCCCCAAATTGGGTTTGAAAAGGTCTTAAATTGCTCATTCAATTCAATCACAGATTAGGTTTTGTTCCCTATGTAGGAAGAAGAAAAGATGAAATTTTTCTTTCAAAACACCAAGCAAATCGTTACTCCTATTAAATTATATTAATATTATATACAGTTGTTGCAAAATTTACCAGATCTATTCTGCTACAGAAAGAAAGGTTGCCAGATCTAGACTCAAGAAAGATGAAAGAGGGAAATAAATCTTTCTGCAGATTCCTTCCATTTCCAGAAAAAGAAAAAGAGAAAGTGGGGAGTAGCAGATACATATACGTCTTCCTCTATCATACAATTATTGAAATTGATTGATTGCTAACATGGAAAGAAAAGAATCTACAGTCTGCTGAAAAGATCAAACTCCTCCATCCATCCATCCATCCATCATCAGCTGTTTACATTGTCATCTTTCTTGATTTCTTTCAGGTTTCTCCACAAATACCTCCCGCTTGCCATATCAACAAAAACCCAGAATCCGTTTTGAACCATCTGAAAATCAAATCAAATCAATATCCAAGTAATTACAAGAAAAGAACCAAGAAACCGTTTAAAAAGTTCAAGAAAACCCAGAAAGAATACTTCTAACTTCTTGAAAAATGCAAACAAAGACTAACCTTTCTGATGCAGAATTCTTGTTTCTCCTTGTTTAATGGGTTTTCTGCAGAAGAATCGTTGGAAACAATGTCATCAATCTCCGGCGATGAGCGAACAGTTCTCCAAGCAAAATACCCAGCCAAAACTGCCGACAGAAAGACCAGAATAAACCTCAAAGGACACATGTTTCTTTGTCTTCTTCTCTTTTCTTTGTGCAACCCCACAACACACAAAGAATCGAGAAAGAGAAGATTGATCAAAAACCCTAATCAAGAAACCAAGAATTTATTATTATGTAGTCTGCTCTGATCTGGTAGTTTTTTTCTTTTCTAATAAAAGATTTTGTTAGATGACAAGCAAAAGAAAGCTGCAGGAGGGGCTGCGCCTTTTTTTTTTTTTTTT
>NBIL01022928.1:0-13701 GCA_002752925.1 Viola pubescens var. scabriuscula
AGGAGGAGGAGGAGGAGGGCATGCAAGATCTGGAAAATCTATTGCTCTTTCCTTCATATTGTTTGCAACGAATCTAGTTTCAGGTTTTGCAACCAACAAATCCTTTCATTCCACAATCTTGGTTTTGCAACAAACCTTGATATGGAAACTCGGTGTGAATGATGAGCGGTTGGTGACGACGAATGTGAGATAAACGAGAGGAATGTTGAAGTGGTGGTGGTGATGTTGGTTGAGTGGCTTGGACGAATTTAGGGAGGAGGCAGAAGATCCGGGTTTGTTGGAAAGATTTGAGGAAGGACGAGGAAGATTGGGATGTTAAGGACTTGATGTTGTGCGGCTGTGAAGTACGGAGTAATAAAAAAAGTGATTATATTTGGGCTAACGGGTTAATGATATTAGTGACCCATGTACTCGAGCTACTTTATTAAATTGGTCTCTATATTATTTTTTTGTTCGGATTTTTTCTCTCTATCACTTGAATAATATTAATTCAGCTTCTCCATCTAACGCCGTGCATACTTGTCCGTCAAATCTGCACATGTTGTATTTTTTATATTAATTGTGCTCTGTGACACTACATGTCGGCTCTCACATCATAAATTAAAAAAAAATCCAAAAAATAGAAAAAAATTAAAAATTGATGTAGTTTATTTAAAAATTATGGATAGTTTTTTTTTCTTTATCCACCAAATACACACATTCTAGTAGTGACATCATGCTCCACAACTCACGATGAAATTTATGTAACAAAATAAATTGATAATTTTTTAAAGTAAATTAAATTCATTAAAGATTTTTTTTTAAAATGCATCTCTAAACACGTTGTTTATATATATAAGCACTCATGCTATAAAAATGCATAAAAACATGTATAGTAATATTATTAAAATTTTAAGTGAGGCATTTTAATGATTTATCAACTGATCGTGGACTTTAATGACGATAACTAATAAACTTAACTCATGAGCCTACTAACGAGCCTTAATAAGTCAGGGTATGAGTCTAAAAAAATGGTGTTACCTAAACTCAAACTTGACTCATCGGATGAAAAAAAAAACTTATAATGACATAGGTGTAATTTATAAATCTTTTATAATAAATTAACTCTAATTTACCACCCAAAAAAATAACAAATTAACTCTAATAAGATTTTTTCAAATCAAACCTTTAAATTTTTTGCGGCTCATAAATAACTCGACTTATTTGCAACCCAACCCATAATCGATTTATAAGGATATGATAAAGGAACGCGGATGTTCTTGGGCATTTGCAACTGCAATTGCAACAATAGAAAGGTGCCCAAACCTTGTCTAGTACTGTAGTACGTAGTAGGTTCAAATTGTTGAGTACTTTTATTCTCTAGTACTTCAAAAATACAGTATTAGATAAAAGATGTTTGAGTGACATATCACTAGATAATTATTTATTGAAATAAATAAAAATATGTGATATAAAGCTCTCTGGTCACATCAGTTAGATTTTTTTTTTTAACAAAGCTACGTATTAGTATCCCTAAGTTATTAAAAAAAATGAGAAAAGAATTCTGAATTTGTGATACCCACGAAGCTTCTCATACAAGTTGAAGTGAGACGATATTGTCTTTCCATTTCTATATAAGTAGCCGTAGCTGCATGCGATGCAGTTGAAACATCATCTGCTTCCCCAAAAAAGAGAGTGATCGAGATGAACAAGAGGGACAATCTTATCCAATTTATGCACTTGCCCAGTTGCCCGGTTTCAGATTTTCTCCCACCGATGAAGAATTGGTAAATCATTACCTGAAACGAAAGATGCTTGGCCATGATTATCAAGAAATTGCTGAAGTGAATATATATATATATATATAATTTCGAGCCTCATGAGCTGCCCGGTAAATTATCACTCCCTTCGTTTGAATTTAGATGTCGGATTAACTGTATTATTTTATTTGTATTTATTTTTCTATTTTTATTTTTTAATGCGAAAACTAACGATACCCGGCAGATTAATAGTACTCCTACTTAGGCTTTCAATATTTTTTTTATTTTTGATTTAAGCCAATTAACAACATGATTTTGGTACAATTTATAATATATATTTTCGTTAAATGTTTTCCAACTATTTCATTAGATCAACTTGCTTGTAAAATGCATTTAATGTAGTAATTTTAAGAGAAAGTTTGATTTTGAATATAAATATATGTTAAAAATCAAAAGATGCTCTTAATGAACGAACAAATTCAAAACTTGGAAAAGTATTCATATAAATGTTAGTGGGAACCATTTTTATTATTTTTCAAAGAACATGGACGATAGTGAGGTGAAATTCCAGCTGTGTCCTTTTCGTGGCTTTCTTTCTTCCGCCCTTTTGGCATGTAAGCAAGTGGTTGACTTGGCTGACTAGCCAAGTCAATGGTAGTCTATACCATGGCATGGCTGTTAAAATTTTATCAGGACCAGTTGGAACTATACCTCCTTATTGAATGGAAATATATAATTTATGAGCTCTCTGATTTTATAATACGGTTTTATCTCGATTTTCGACTTTATAGTTTATACGCCGTAGTAAACTCTTTTAAAATTTAATAACATTGATTTATACTTTCTTTCTTTTTTCTTTTTTTTAAAATGGACTTAGAGTTGAAGTATTGAGAATTTGAGACGCTTCCCCTACCACCAGTCCACCACTCTTCACTACCTTTTTGCTCTCCTCATCTGTGTAGTAGATTTCTCTGCATTAGAAAGATGACTGAAAAACATCTACTCCTTTTCTACTAATTATCTGCCCAATTTCTTTCTTGTAAATGGAGTTTTCCCGAACTGGGTCGTCCTAGTTGGCTGATTGTATTGCCCAGCGCAAGGTTTAAGCCATGTCGCCGCCGGTGGGTTTCAGGTTCTATCCAACTGACGAAGAACTCATCGTTTACTACCTCAAACCCAAATTGAACGGCCAAGATGAACTTGTTGATGACATCATGGGCGAGATTGATGTCTACCGGCGAGAACCTTGGGACTTACCTGGTAAATACGATCAAATTATTCCCTTTTCTAGTTTGGTGGGTGTGGTACGATAATTTATGAATTGTAATTTTGTGGTTTGTAGATTTTGCAAGAAGGACATCAGATGATTTGGTCTGGTACTTCTTTTGTCGGCTTGAACTCTTGTTTGGTAATACCGCACGGGCCAATCGGAAAACAGAGAACGGGTTCTGGAAAGTCACCGGAAAATCACGCGATATCAAGGCGAAAGCATCGGGGAGGGTGATCGGCATCAAGAAGACGGTGGTTTTTTACTTCAAGCGCGGTGATTCTAAACCTGTCCTGACCGATTGGGTCATTCATGAATACCAACCAAAACCCCACATCAATCAACAGGTAACTAATTAGTACTCTTTATTTTTCCGTTCAAACTCAAGAATATACCTTCTACGCCTTTGCAGGACATATCACTGGATTAGAAGCTCATTCAAAATTACTTA
The DNA here is from genome assembly GCA_002752925.1 of Viola pubescens var. scabriuscula. NCBI lineage: Eukaryota > Viridiplantae > Streptophyta > Magnoliopsida > Malpighiales > Violaceae > Viola > Viola pubescens. The sequence goes on from NBIL01022928.1 coordinate 3,458, forward strand.
ACATAGATTACTTATTGAGTTTTGGCTTGAAAATAATAATTAGCCCAATTATTACAAGAGTCCGGCTACACGCTATGCATTAAACCCAACATCGTTTCTGCACAATGAGATTTTTGATGTACTTTGTACCCAATTTTCATCATAGTGGAATGATATTATGTCGTGCCCGTGTATGGAGGCATTCATTGTAGAACCACGTAAAACTTGTCTCTTTCCCTTCATTACTCTTTTACTTTCAACTGGCGTGTTCTTTTATTGTGTGGGTTGATTCAACGGTGGATTATTATTATGATTCACAACAACTACTAGTACTACAGTCCCATGCTCGAACTTGAAGCCCGAGTTAAGAGTGAACAAGTCTCTTACCAGTCAGCCAATGTTGGTTGATTTTAATGCTCGAGTTTTGTTTGTCCTGTGCTATGCTAGAACTTGGGTTGTTAGATAAATTCCTAGCACTGATAAGAATGGCAATCTGCTCTCTTAATAAGTCATATCGTTGATCCTACAAAAATGATAGCACAGTATCTTTTGGGTTAACTCAGCCCTCTTTCATTTTTTTCCATTTTTGTAGAACCCTATCGTGCTGTGCAAATTGAAGAAAAAATCAGATGAGGTAGCTGGCACTGGCAGTGAGGAATGTGAAGCTAGTGTCCAGGTTGCTTCTGTTGGCAATAATCCTGCAGCATTTGCTCTGGTGAGATGGAGCAATCTAAGACTTTTGCTGATTGTGTTTATGCTTAGTTAATAATGTGGGATACGAAAAGCATAGTTAGGACTTAGGACTAATGCCTACCTCTCTATGATTGTGAAACCAGGGAACTGAAGTTCTGCAATCTATCATTCTTCATGATAATATGGAATTTAACCATCCCACCGTGCTAACAGGTGATGTGGATGTGGATGTGGATGTGGATTTGGCAGAGTTTGCAGATTCATTTTTTGGTGATCCTAGCTTCATCCAATCAATGTGGGTAAGTAAATTTTTATGTCGAGCATAGTAAATTCTCCGCCTTGTAATACTCTTCCAGGTTTATCTTTCACTCCTGTCTTATGTAGGATAGTTTCATAAACAAAATACAGATGATGTGCTTTTCATCCAAGAAATTGAGAAAACGGAATTGTTAGCATGTTTTGTTTAAGTCATGCATGTGATGGTATATCGGCACATTCTATAGTTCAAGTCTTTAGCTGAATGAGAATTTGATTTTTATTGACTTATTGCTTAGGTGAAATCTTCTCGCTCTGCTGCATTCCTTAGCTACGTCAGGAACTTTAAGTGTTGCATATCACTTTAATGTTAAGAACATTTGACATGTTAAATTAGCAGTTCTTGTATTCGTGACAGTCTCCAAACACGCACTCTGGAGAAACTAGCACAAATCAGCATCGGCAGGTGCAATCAACTCAGCATGATGATATCCTACTGATGAGAGCAATTTCAGAAGACTCAGATGCATCAAGACATAAAAGGATCGAGCATGAAAGCTCAATTAGCGAGGAACATCCAAAGACTCGCCTTCGTCAAAAGCAATCCATGCCAATCAACCTTATATCACAGGTTTCACCTAGAGTTATCCAATCTCCGCACTATACATTGCAGAGCGGTAGAGAGAGGGTAAGCACTACAAGCAACATGGTAGTATTATGTTCTGGCGACAAAATTTATGACATCTATATACATTTTCATTCGCAGGTTGCTCTGCATATCAAGAAGGAGTATCCCTCTGTTGACCGTCCTCGTGCGAGTAGCTCTGCTGCCGTGCCCAAGGAAGAAAGGAAAATTACAGTGGCTCCCATTCCAAAACCGAAAGCACCTGAAAAAACAAAGGAGCCTTTAGGACCAGTTGTGTCGACTTCACACGATAGAGGTTGCGCTTTCATTCGCAAGGAGACAATTATGGCAAGCCACAGTCCAAATCTTACTTCTGTACATCTTCGCAATGTAATTGTAGGGCTGCTGTTGTTAATATTTTTTGGTTTTCAGTTGCTGCTACTACACTGAACCATGTTAACTAACCTTTGCACAGTCTACAGTGTAGCATTTTGTCTCCAGCAGAATTGCAGTGTGTTTGTCGGCTATTTCAAAAGATTACATGTAGCTTTATGCATCAATAAAACAAGATTTCCCAAACTTTCCTTAGAGATGAAAAATTTGGCGCAAAACTTAAAAAAATAATCATTAATTGAACTTTTTGGCGCAAAGTAAAATAATTAAATAATAATAAACCTTTAAAATAAAATAACTTTTCGAAATTGAGAAAAGAAACAAAGAAGAAGAAAAGGGATACAGTATTGTCTACTTTAGTTTGCCCCGAAAAGTTTAATTAAACTAGGTCACAATAATAGCACAGAAAGAAACGAGGTCACTAGATGGAGTGAAATGGCGGAAAATACACCTCGAGAGCAAATACTGATTTGTAGGAGAAAAGGAAAAATGAGCGGAGAGGAAGGTGGAGGTAGCGTAAGGGTAGGATACAGGTTCCGTCCCAACGATGGGGAGATCGTCAATTATTTCCTCAAGCACAAGATGGACGGCTCTGATTCCTCTGTCGATAATGACGTTCGTGAGATTGATCTCTGCCAGTATGACCCCTGGGAATTACCATGTAAGTAAGATTTAGAATTAAGAGCTGTGGATAGACATTTGGTTATGTTGAGCAAGACTTAAGAGTTGTGTGTTTATTTGGTATTTTGATGTTCTAGGGCATGCAGCACAGGGAATAGATGATGATGAATGGTACTTTTTTTGTGCACGGCCAAGAGATTATTTTGAGGTGGCTGGGGTGCGGCGGAGGCAGAAGCTGGTGAGTAGGAAAACCAAGAATGGGTCCTGGAAACTCGATGGGGAGGATCGTATAATCAAGGTTAAAGGCGTTGAGGTGGGCACAAAGAGGACTTTGGTTTTTCAAATGGGTAGAGGATCTGTTGCTGAGAGGACAAAGTGGGTCATCCATGAGTACAAACCCAAAACCGTTCTTCCTCATCAGGTATATGTTTATACTTTTCTTTTCGTTTCTTTTCTTTGTAGGGTTTATAGGACGCGGGGTAGGAATTGAATTGCAAGACTTAACTCATTTCAGGTCATTATGTTGTATTTTCAATCTTTGCTCAGTACCACCAACTTGTAGAATATATTGTTGTTCATCAATTTTGTGGATTGCTGGTTTGCCATTGGGATGTACTGCACAAAGTTCATATTCGTTATTTGTTTGACTTGAGAAGACGCCTTTTGTTGTTTGTAAATTGATGAGACAAGAGGAGAAGAAGAAATTGAAAAAGAGCAAGAAGAATGATATTGAATCAAAGGATCCTTCATCATGTGACGAGCTTGAATCGAGTCATCCAATGCCTTTTGATCTTCAAAATCCTCCAGTGGAGGTTCCAATCCCAGAGGTATGTTAATTACCGTCTTTATATCGACTTACGCTTGCATAGCACGAGAAGCATTTCATGGATTAGTGCTTACTTGTCGTAATCACTTCAGGTGGACTCAAATGTGCTTCCGATTTCTGTCAATGCTGCTAATGAGTTGGATTTCAGCTATCCCTCTACTTTTCAGCCAGAGATTCATGGGACACAGGACACCACTTTGGAGACTAATGATTTTGAAGAGGATCCTATAAAGTTGGCAGATTCATTTCTGGTTGACCCAGATGAATCTAACGTTGCATATGTCTGCGTAATTTCTCTCATGCCTCAACTCGAAAACATGGGTGTCAGTGACACTGAAATTGAGGGTACAAATGATGATTTCCATGATTCTGTAAGAATTCTCGATCGCCAGAAGCTAAGTGGTATAAATTGCATCGAGCGGAACGATATTGCTCACAAAAGAAGTAAATTGTCAGATACCACGGCCGAATACAAGGTATGAACTTGTGTTTGTACGTAAAAAACTCCGCAATGACAGTCTTTAGTGATGAAATTACACTAAGATTCCATTTCTGCTTGCAGGCTAGAGGAGTTGAAGAACATGCTGCTGTTGGTCAATCTCAGAAAGAAAGCACTGATAGTTTATCCGAGGAGGACCTGAGAACTGCTTTTACCAAGCTCAAACTTGTCAGGTAATGTATTCACTGACAGCAAAAAGGTCAGGCTGTTTTATCCACCACCTCCGTCAGGCCATAGATCACGCCCGCCTCATGTATATTTTGATAATACACTAGTAGTTCTAACTTTGTTCGTAGTTGTTGGGAACCGTATGCTAGTTCTTCGCTAGAATGGTGCATTCGATGTACCAGGGGTAATGCTTAGCATGTCATGAATTTTGGAGTTTGATAGGTTCAGTTCAGTTACTGTCTGTCTCTCTATCATGGTGTCTGGTGTCCTTATATCAGAAATGATGATTTTGTGTTTCTACTGATGCAAACCTCCGTTATGCACGCATTTCTGCTTAACAAGAGTAAGCTAGTAAAGTGGTCGTTTTTTTTCATTAATCAGAGCTGTGGGCAAATTTAAATAGCCGAGAATTCATGAGCTCGCTTTACTAACTACTACACTGAACCAACCCATGTTATTCTTTTCACAACCTATGAATCAAATATACTAACACGGAGACCCATGTTAGGACACACGGTAAAATTAAAAAGGGAAGATAGTTTAAAACACCCTGTATTATTCACGAAAATCAGAAACTTTCACTGACCTTCAAAACGTTTAATACGCCTAATCTGCACTACTTTTCTGAAGTAATTAATCTCATTTTGACTGGTTGATTGCCATTTAACTGGCCATTCCCGGTTTTATGTACGAAAAAAGTAATATAAAAAGAAGTTAAAATTGAGATATTATACAACATGCATTTCTTATTTTCTTTTCTTTTCTTTTCCTATCCCTTCTTCCTTCTACCTCCTCTCCCATTAAACCCAGAAATATCCATAATCTACATCTTAGATCTTAGATCGCAATTTTTCTCCTCTTTTTACTTTTCTTGTAATCTACCCATGTATATATATTATTGATTTTTCTTTTTTCTTTGTCAATTTTCATTTCTTTCTTTTAGCAGTACAGTGGAGTCGTTTAGCGGGCCCAGACCACCATCAGCGAGATCCGCCGGTTTGATGAAGAGATCTCTTCGGTGGTGGAGGTCGGTGGTATTTGGTGGTTGTTAGGTGACGAGATGGTGCTGGATCTGACCGAAGGTGAAGTAGTGTGATGCGGATCTGTAGGGCTGGTGGTGGTGTGGCTGTTGCTTCTCTTGAATTGCCAGAAAGATTTGGATGTTATGGGCTTTTCATCATCTGGGTCAGGACGCATTGACAAGAATTCTTTAAGTAGCTTCTTCTTCTCTGTAGTATCAGAACTGAGTTGTTGTTGCTTTTATCGTCGAGGAGGAGGAGGAGGAGGAGAGATGGTTTGTTTCTTAATTTCAATTGGGAGGATCTTGCCAAATCAAATAAAAGAACAAAGATGATTAAAAAGAAAAGATAGTCAGCACTTTAATCAATTCTCAATCAAAAGGAAGATGCTTGATTTTTTGAAAATCAAGATTCAGAAACAAAAAAAATCAAAAGGAGAAGGTAAAAATGTATATAATAAATATTTTCTGAAAGAAAAAATCCAATTTGAAATCAGACTTAATTTTATTATTATGTTTGGTACATAAAATCGGGAATAGCCGGTCAAGCTGACAAAATGGAGTTAATTGTTTCAGAAAAGTAGTACAGGGGAGGCGGAGGGGTTTCTAGTTTTCGCGAATAGAAGAGGGGTGTTTTAACTATTTCCCCAATAAAAAATCATAGGACACCAAACACTCAAATCAATTTTAAGCAGGGTTGTGAATCTTAATACGGGCTTTGTCATTGGTACGAGATGTGTAATTTTCGGTAAAAATATTAATTTCAATTGATATCTCGAATTCTACTTTTTATATAATTATATATAAATTTACAAGTATTCATGAGACTTATAATATTATTGAGATAAAAATGTACTCTCCATACCGGCCGATATTTGACCGGTATAACTGGTATGAGCCAAGATAGAAATTGAGATGATACAATATGTTTTCTATCTCGTTTTTATATTATGATGGGATATACCGACTATACCAACCGGTATGATATGAGATTAATCACATTAATTTTAAGCCCATGATTACAAGCATAGCAGGTTTTAAAATGCTTCCAATTTTTTTTTCATCAGACTTTTTAATAGCCTGTAAATTGTCATATCAAATGGTTTAATAAATCGATTTCGAAAATCACTAAAAAGTTGTAACACAATTAGCATAAAGAATGTTATTTCTAGGCTCTAGACTTTTGATCTTGTAAACAATAAATAAATTAAAAAGTAATTTGTAGAATAAAAGAACATGTCAATTGGTGTGAAAAAATAATCTTACATTTGTTGTATATCTATAAATATCTCACGTTTTTATCCTAATTTACACCTTCAGAAAAAACTGCAAGAATAAGTCTAGAATTACAATTTTACCACTGAAGTTAACGTAATATCAAATTTGCCACCCCAACTTATACTTTCGACATTAGTTTGGACAAATTAACACCGTTTGGCTAACTCGGTTCTCAGTAGCTTCTCTAGTAAGCTTCGACAAATCATATCAGTACTGTAATCTTCGACAAATACGAGCAGAGAAGCACAATATATATATATAGACACAGAAATAGCACTCTAAAAAAAGTGAAATGGCGGAAAATACTACAGAATAAGGTGGAGGTTGTTGCGTAGGGGTAGGATACAGGTTCCGTCCCAACGATGAGGAGATCATCAATTATTTCCTCAAGCACAAGATGGACGGCTTTGATTCCCTCGTCGATGATGACGTTCGCCAGATTGATCTCTGCCAGTATGACCCTTGGGAAATACCGTGTAAGTATTGTACTCTTTCCGTCTCAAATTGAATAATTTTTTGTGTTTTATACATACCAAGAAAATCATTTTTCACACCTTTTAAGTGTTTATATTTGACACCACTGCCCTTCTTGTCTTTTTAAGATATTTAAGAGTTGGTGATGCCATGCAGCACAGGGAATAGATGACGATGATGAATGGTACTTTTTTTGTGCACGGCCAAGAGATTATTTTGAGGCGGCTGGGTTGCGGCGGAGGCGGAAGCTGGTGAGTAGGAAAACCAAGAGTGGGTACTGGAAACTCGACGGGGAGGATCGTAGAGTCAAGGTTAAAGGCGTTGAGATGGGAACAAAGAGGACTTTGGTTTTCCAAATGGGTCAAGGATCTGTTGTTGAAAGGACAAAGGGAATAATCCATGAGTACAAACTCAAAACCGTTCTTCCTCGTCAGGTATATGTTTTTATACTTAAGCTCATATTTGTTACTCGGTTGATTTGAGCAGACGCCTTTTGTTCTGTGTAAACTGATGAGACAAGAGGAGAAGAGGTTGAACAAGAAGAAGGGTATTTCATCTAAGGACACTTCGTCGTGTGACGAACTTGAATCAAGTCATCCAATACCTTTTGATCTTGAAAATCCTCCGGTGGAGGTTCCAATCCCAGAGGTATCGACTTGGTTTTTAATTACCACGGGAAGCATTTCTTGGATTAGTGCTTACTTGTCATAATCACTTCAGGTGGACTCAGATGTGTTTCCAGTTTCTGTCAATGCTGCTAATGAGTTGGATTTCAAATATCCCTCTACTTTTCAGCCAGAGATTCATGCCACACAGGACACCACTTTGGAGACTAATTATTTTGAAGAGGATCCTATAAAGTTGGCAGATTCATTTCTTGTTGACCCAGATGAATCTAACCTTGATTTTATCGGGATGATTTCTCTCGTGCCTCAACTCGAAAACATGCGTGTCACTGACACAGATACAAGTAATCATGATTCTGTAAGAACTCTCAGTAACCGGAAGCTAAGATGTATAAATCGCATAGAGCGGAACAGAAGAAGTATATTGTCAGATACCAGGGCCTAATGCGTGGTGAGGACTTGTGTTTCTGTACGTAGAAAACTAGAGATTGATTTGTCTTTAGTGATGAAATTACACTCACATTCTATTTCTGCTTGCAGGCTAGAGAAGTTGAAAAACATGATGCTGCTGTTACTCAATCTCAGAAAGAAAGCACTGATAACTTTTCCGAGGAGGACCTGAGAATTGCTTTTACTAAGCTCGAACTCAGCAGAAAATGTATTCGCAGACGGGACAAGGTCTGGCTGTTTTATCCACTTCGAGACACCTCCTTCAGGGCATAGATCACTTCCGCCTCATGTATATGTTGTTAATACACTAGTAGTGTTCTGTGTTTTTTCGTATGCTAGTTCTTCGCTAGATGGTGCGTTCGACGTACCAGGGGCATCGCTTAGCATGCCATGAGTTTGGAGTTTGTTAGGTTAAGTTCAGTTACTGTGTCCCTATCATAGTGTCACTTATATCAGAGATGCTTATTTTGTGTTTCTATTGATGCAAGCCTCTGTTACAACTCCTATCTGCTTCTGCTAAACAAAGACTAAGCCAAGTCAAGTGGTCGTTTTTCGGGCAAAATTAATTAGCCGAGAATTCATTTCAATTAAGGTGGGGGGAAAAAAACAAAAAGAACACAGACTGATGGGGGTGCCAGTCCCGTCGTGACTAAAACTACAAAATTAGATCAGCCAGACGAAAAGAAGAAAGGAAAAATAATAATATGGAATCATGTAGTGCCTAACTTAGATGCCCCAATTTCATGTAATCCGTTGCAAAGAGCGAGTAACGTACCTCTTAAAGAAGGCCGTTGGGAGAATCAATGGTGCTCGGATTTCACTGGTCTGGCTCCTTAACAAATAATAACCTGCCCCGTTAACCATTTCAGCTCATCCTCCTCATTGCGTCCTTCTTTGGCACTATCAACAACGCCGAGCCAAAATTGAATCATGCCACTCTAGAATAGAACAATAACTTGGGGATCTGGATGAATCTTAATGGTCTGAGATTGAGCACCTTATATGGCTATAGGCAATCAACTTTGCAGCCTATGCGCACATCTTAGCTTAGTGCATGGGAGGCCAGTACCTTTGTAACATGTGCACAGAAGCACACCCCAATGCATCTATTCATAGTCGAATCTGTAATTACTGTTTCACGAAAGAAATGAGGCCTCATTAGCATATGCTTGGAAAAACATGAAGCTAAACCAAATCGAGGGCCAATTAAAACATGTTTTAGACTTAAGAAACTAAATAAAAACAGAAAAGTAATTCAAAACAACTAAAATGAAAAAAATGACATGCAGACAGAAGTATTTTCTACATCACCAAGTTGTATCAGAAAGTAATTAAACGCATTTGGTATTCCTAACACAATTACCAGAATAAAAAGGTTTGATGACAGGAAACAACTAAAATGGAAAAATGACCGGTATACAAACTTTTGCTAATCCATTGAGCATCCTATAGAAAACATCATACAAGAATAACCAGTAAAATAATAGCGTTTCAAAACAGGAGCCGTTGTTCAACATTGTCACAGGCCAGTAAGCAACTTATCAGCTTACCTTTTAACGCCACCGTGTTGGATGATAAAACAAACATATCAATGATGAAAACCACAGAAGATGGAAATTCCCAGACCTGTACATGCAAGCTGAAAGTTAGATTGGGCCTAACTTCACACCTAATAGACATAGGCTAAGAAGAATCAAAATAGTTAGAAGTGTATAAAGCTGTACAACAATGCTTTTATTGACAATACCATCATCGCAAGAAGAAAAATCTTGAAGTAACTTGAAACAACCATTGCAAACACAAGGTCTCTCCATCTGTAAAGTTTGAGAACTCAAGTCAAAATTTTAACCTTCTTTCTTTTTGCTGCTACTGCCAATGAAGTAGAGAAGAGTGTAGAGAGTTCTCACCAAAAACCCAAAATTTGCTTTTGCATTACATAATGGTCATAGCCAATGTTTTCACCTACTTGTGACCCGACTTATCCAAAGTAATCACAGATGGTTATCATACCTCACATTTTATGAGTTTTACTGTTTGCACATTGGGTTTTATTTTGTAATTTGACCCAGCTAATTGACAAATTTATTACATTCAAGTAATGGACAGGTTGCTGAAAGTTGAAACAAAAGTGAATGTTCACCTGAATTTTTGAATTGGCGTGTTTAGCAGAGCCCTTGTCGCGAGATGAAAAATGCAAATGAACAAAAAGTTTGAAACAAATACATCAACGAACATCTGCAGCAATAACAACATACTCAGTTGATACAAACTACGCATAACACCGACCCAAATTAACACTAAAATTATTAGTACCCACACTAGTAGTGCTAACCTGTTGA
>NBIL01022995.1:0-15166 GCA_002752925.1 Viola pubescens var. scabriuscula
ACTCCTTGATCCTCCACTGCAGCATCGACTCCTTGATCCTCCACCGCAGCATCGACTCCTTGATCCTCCACTGCAGCATCGACTCCTCGATCCTCCACTGCAGCATCGACTCCTCGATCCGCCACTGCAGCATCGACTCCTTGATCCGCCACTGCAGCATCGACTCCTTGATCCTCCACTGCAGCATCGACTCCTTGATCCTCCATGGTAGCATCGACCCCTTGATCCTCCATGGTAGTATCCACCCCTCGATCCTCCATGGTAGTATCAACCCCTTGATCCTCCATAGTAGTATCAACCCCTTGATCCTCCATAGTAGTATCAACCCCTTGGTCCTCCATGGTAGTGTCAGCCCTATGATTCTCCATTACCTCATTCTTATCAGCAACTATATTCTCTTCATTCCCATGAAGTGATGAATCAGGTAATGTCAGCTCATCCAAGGCTGATTTTTTGTCTGGGTCTTCATTCTCCTTCCAACTTTTTCGTTTCACTTTACATATATGCACCAATAGATACACCTGTACATTGTTCAAAAATATCAATACAGTTGCTGTGTTGAAGTCACCATGGATACAACAGGAAAATAAAAATCTTTGTTAACATTAGGGCCAGGCAGTAATTCCATCCTGGGTCAACCAAGGTTCAGAAATTCAAGATAATCCAACATTTGAATAGTACAGAATTTGTAAATAAAACACGGAAACTTACTGCACATAAGAAGAAGAAAATGAAACATACTGCATTAGATGTAAAGAATTAGGTGTCATATTGCTATAACAGCTTGAATTCAACATACTGTTTTTGTAATTCTAAGTTTTTATGTACTCAGCATGTATTTCTTGCCTGTTTATAAAAAAAAAGCATGTATATTTCTTGGATCAAGACACACACCCGGTCCCTACACAGAAAGAAAAAACGGGGGTTACATGAAAAATTGTCACAGTACAACTTACCATGTCACGTGTTTTGGAATGGAGATTGGTCAGAGAATCACCCCCACCAAGTTCATCACAGGTGCCATAAGATATATAGATCTTAGGTCCTACATCATTCTGCAAGGAGTAGTTCGGTAACTTTGCAGCAACATTTAGAAGGCCCAACCTTGAATGTATATATTCAAGTAGAGGCAGTTTACTGATAAATTCAGGTCTCTGGTACAATAAGAACTCTTCTGCAGCACTGGGTGAAGGCCAGTCCTTTAACTTCAACATCTCTAACATTCCATTTTCTTGGACTCGTCCCTCTGAGTATCCTTTAATAAACTGGCCAAGTTGAATATAAACCTGGAATTACATAAAACCACAAAAAGGTAGATATCAATGAGGTTAATAACCAATATCAGCTAGTAAGTTAGTACTAGAAAGAAAGAAAAACCATAAACCTAAGAACAGCAATTTGTGAAGAAAGCCCACCTCAGAGCAGTTTAAGCAATCAATGGCCTTCACGAATCTGTCCGCATCTTTTGTTTTCTCATCTGATGTGTCTTGGATTCCTTTCCATACAACTACAGGATCCCAGCTTGACATAAATGAACTGTCAAATACCTGCTTCACAATAACAGGTTCACCCCTGACCCAATGCTTTCTAAAATTCTTGACACCTTCAGCTTTAACTTCTCCAGATGACGGGCAGTATAAGATATTATCATCACTATCATCCCTATGGGCACACTGGCACATGGAATCGCTAGTCCCAGGTTTACGTGGAGCTTCAGCATCATCAACCTTACAACCACTGACCATCTCCTCTACATTTTTTACCAGTTTTGCAACCCAATTTATCTTAAAAATGCGGCTTAGAGTCAATGACGAGTGATTACAGCCACCATACTCCTTTGGGGGACATGGAACGCTGCCATCAGTGTTTGCCTTCCAGTCAGGATACTTATCTAACAAGTCTAGTCTTAGTCTGCACTCTTTCACTTTCTCTGACTCAGTTCCTTTTTCTTGACTTTCCTCACCAGCCTGATTTTCTGACAATGCACTTTTAATGTCACACATTGATACTTCCCTGAGATCTCGACAGCAATGCAGACACAGGTCATACGAGCAATTTGCACAGTGCCGATGATAGTCTATAATTGGTACCCTACATACATTGCTGCAAAAGAGCCCATAGATTAGCTATTAAACAAGAACCATGCATGATAATTGTAAGCACAATATGAACTACCAGTTGCTGATGTTCAAGTCACCACGGATACAGAAAAGAAAATATCAGATTCATAGGTTAGAGAATTTAGATAAGGGACAAACTAAGAACCAAGCTTCTTTTTATTTACAAAATACAGAAAACAAGAAAAACATCAATTAAGCAACCAGCAATGGTTCTTAACGCACCAACACATCTGCTCGTCAGCATTCAATCTAGTCCGGACAAAGTCTATATCTGCTCCTGAAAAGTAAATATCCAACTAGTCACAACTCGAGGATTGTCACATGCAGCAAAACAAAAAATCCATATGCCACATGAATGTCAAAGGTCTTGTACCACGAAGCCTTTGTTCCAGTTCTACTTCAGACACTTGTTCATTATGGATCTGCTTAACAATGGGAAGCACAGAGGACAATAGGCAGTAGAGATACTGCAATTTATCCAGGGCAGGAATCTCACGTATTCTTACCTGCAAACAATGGAAATAGCATCAGTGCCTTGATGAACAATCCAATCACAGCATGGTTCGCCCATAAAAGAATTTTTATATGAAAAAGTAAAGGCATCATGAATCCACGAGTTATATACCTTGACCATGTTATCCCCTCGTAAGCACACCTTGCAATTACAGGTCCCACGACAGGCAGGACACGCCTTCTCAATTTCTTCCACCGTAAGATCTGAGTGCCTAAAAGTAAAGTATACATGGTCACTAAGCTTGTAATCTACAAATATAGGTACATTTCGCAACTAATTAAATTCTCACCATGCAGTGATACAGCTATCACAGAAACCTCTCCGATCACATTTGATACACCAAATAACTCTGTTTCTGTCCCTCCTGCGACACTGGTGGCAAGCTTGCCCACCAGCACCCTCAGAGGAATTTGTGTTTCCATCAGAGCACTCCTGAATCCATTAGAAGGAACAAAAAAGATGATCATAGTAATTGAACAAACAAGACTATGACAAAACATTAAGCCAGGCATTTAATTTACTCACCACCATAGTATTAGCATCAAAGCTCTTCTGTGATCTACTCCAGGATGAATCCATTGCAGAAAGGGGCGGTGTTTTATGTGATCTCCAGTCCTCTTCAAGGTCGAAATCTCTTTGCAAGTCATCATTTCGTGTGGACAAACTCCTTGTATGTGTTTCAGGTGAATAGTAGGCCTGATGCTTTGATACCTTTTCTTTATACTTCTTCGTCGAGATTGAAGGAGTATGGTCATCAACTTTCATGTTTGCGAGAGGCATATCGAAATCGTCACTCTTACTATCCAAGTAACCATCAGTATCCCCTAATGATTTCCTTTTGGCTTTCTTCAGACTGGCTCTCATAGCAGAATTAGCAGCCCTCTTCTTCGCCTGAATGTAATGCTTCTCACACACTGTTTTATCCGGCATAGATTTGGCAGTGCATCTCCATTGTTTCCCATCTGATCTTTTGCAACGCAAATCATCTGGAATCCCAACATTATCCTCACCATTCCCAGAACTTGACCTTAGATGATCCATTATTAGTTACACTGTTCCATGATTGAGCAGCATAAGAACAGACAATTACAATCACACTCACAATTGTAAGACAAACCTAAGCAACATGAAAAAAGAAGGGAAAAGAAAGAAAGAGGCAATCATTCACAACACCAAACACAGCATACTGAGTGTATTGAGCACATTCCACAGTAGGAATTTATTAAAAATACAAAAACCCCTAATGAAGTTCTCTATCAAAAAACACAAAACAGTTCAAGGACTAAAGAAAACAATTGTACCGTGGAAATTCAGCAATTTGGTATCTTTGGAAAACGATGACAGATAAGTAAAACAGACATTGGAAGAACACCCAGATCCACAGGAACAAACTATAGCACAAAAGATCAAGAACCCAGATGGAATTTACATAGAAGAGAGAGAGGGAGAGAAAGACAGAGAGAGGAGCGTACCTGAGGCTAGGGTTTGAAGGAGAGGAGGATTGGGAGTTTAAGTTGGTGGTGACAGAAAGAGAAGAGAAGGAAGTGTGTTAAAAAAGTTGTAAAAGTAGCGGTAGTCATGAAGGAAAATAGAAATAGTGTTGTTGTGGAGGAGTGGTAGGATTTCACAATCACAGGTTTTAATGGTGGTGACCTGTCTATCTGCGTTGGAGTTTTTTCTCGGCTCTCTCTCTGCACCCAGTTACCGTGTCTGGTGTCTGGTCTCGTCTGGTCTGCTCGCTGGTTATTTTGGTGGTTTCTGTATTTTGCTTTCTTGGCTCCGTAGCTTCTTTGGGTTTTCTTTATTTCTTTTTCTTTTCTTATTTTTCTTTTTCTTTTTCGGGTTTTTTCCAGTAACGTGATGTTTGGCTTTGTGCTCTACCATTTTAAGGTTTCAGAGACCTTCAGACAACCACTTCACCTGCAACTGTGTATACATATGAATCATACTACCATTCTGTAATCTCTTCTCTTTTTCTTTTCCTTTTTTTTTATTATTTTCCAACCTTTTTTTAATTATTGTTTTGTTTATAATAAAGTGTGTTTAAAGGAATTCTAACACGTGGACAATATAATCAAAATCACAAGTTTCTTTGGTTGACATGTACCAAAACTTTTTTATCCTTGTAATTTTCACAAATCTAATCTTCACCAACCAAGTCAAAAACACATATTGACTTATATGAGAAGAGATTTTACCTACTTATTTTTTATGATATTTTATTAAATTATTCATGTTCGAGTAACGAATTTATTCTCATTTAAATATATTAAAAATAGTTCTTTTTTTTCTACTTAATGAAAATCGTTGTTTATTAACGATGAAATATCAAGCATACAAAAACAGATGATTCTATTTGTTGTTATTCTTTCTACCACATTCAAGGACACATATAACAACTCTTTTTGACACTTGTGTTTCGTGGAGAAAATTTAAATAGACGAATGAGATGAGAGATCTAAGATGAAATTCTGGAGAAAAATATAATGAAAAATTAATACTACTGTGTTTGTTCGCACGGTGGCTTGTGAAAAAAAAGTGTAAGGGCAAAAGTGTAAGCAGCAAGGTGAGTTTATATTTCAAAGACTATTACGTTAGTACCCTCAATCTCAATACATACTAAAGGAAAATATTTTTTTTGCTACAGTGGATCCTACTGCAGCGATGAGTCACAACCACTTTTTTTTTTTTTAACAATTTAGTTCCTAAAATATTTTCAATTAAATCCCTTCACTTTTATTCATGTATTCATAAAAGATTTTCAATCATGTACCTTTAATGATTAGTTTAGTCCATGTATTCGTAAAATATTTTCAATCTAATTAATTTAGTCCTTGTTTAAGTAAATTAAACTCCTACATTTTTTTAGATCCCATACTCCTTCCCGTGTTTGTATTGGTTAATTTAGTACGTACGTTCGTAAAAAAAAATCCAACCAAACCCTGCATGATTAATTTCGTCCCCATAAAATAGTTTCAATCTAAATAATAGTCCTACATTTTCTATCCCCTCAAGTATAGTTGCAGACTTGCAGGAAAGAAAAAATATGTTTTTTATTGTGTTATTTATTAAGAAAAAAAGATTAATGGGTTGTTTTTAAATGAGGTGTCACTCGTCTATATACTTATTTGAGGAAATTTGAAAGGAACCACACTCTGAAAATTTGACTATTATTATAAATAAAACTTATTTTCTCTTTTTATTTTCGTATTGAGAAATCAAAATTAATGTTGATTAATCCTATTTAATAAAATTATCGAGAATAATTGGCTAAAAATATATAAAAAATATGAATGAATAATTTCTTTAATTTCTATTAAAAATTGATTGGAAGTTTTTTTTCTTCTTAGTTAGTAGAAAGATAGATAAATAAATCCCATGGCAATTTACACGAGACACAAGTAATTTAGCAAACCAAAGCAAAAGTGCCAATGAGGTGAGAGATCCACCAAACGTGTCATTATTACAAGACACGCACACCTATATAAGCTACACTGTTTCATTTCCAAATCGTTAAATCTGGAGAAAAAAGAAAAAAAATTCGCCATTTCCTAATCTTCAAACAAAAAAAAATCGGAATCTCGCACAGAGAGACGAATTACAGAGCTCGCTAACGCTAACCACCAATGTCAATGGCGAGGGCTAGCTCTGGCCTCGCGTACCCTGAACGTTTCTACGCCGCCGCAACTTACGCTGGATTCGACGGATCTCCTAATTCTTCTTCCGCCGTGTCCACCAGATTCCAAACTGACACCGCTTTGCTTCTCTACGCTCTCTACCAACAGGTAAACTCTACATGTCATAGTAATGCGTTGAATTTGCTATCCTAAGCACACGTGTAGGGATCTCATTGGTCCTGATTCGTCACCATGTGTTTGCAATTGTGATAACTGTTATCCTCTTCTGTGTAAAATGGCGCGAATTTTGATTTGAGTTACGATTCGGCTACTTTTTAGCTGTTTTGATGATCTAAACGGTTTTTTTTTTCGTGATATGGTCATTGGTTATACTGGTGAAATGTTTCGTGCTCTGAGTAGTTTTGTGGATCTGGTGTTGGGAACGGAGTAGGATGTTTAGAATGCGTAAAAAAGAAAAGAAAAGATGATCTACTTGGGGCTGATCGGTAGAAATTACGTAAAATATGATTGTGATTTTAAGTAATTATTCAATGCTTCTGGTGTATGCGTAATACTATCTATTATTAGGAGAATCCCTATTGCTTTCATGTGAGGTTAGAACACTTGTAGTTCTTAATGATGGAGGGACTATTGTGGAGTTTCTTCTTTCCTATACATTGATTGGTTTGGATGGGAAAGGATTTTTTTTGTGGGAGTTTATTTGGAGTTGGATTTAGATTTTGAATGCTCGTGTGTAATTGAGTGGTGATCACTGATTAGTCTGTTGATCTTTGGGCTTTTTCCTTATGTATACTAGTTCAATGTTTTTACTTTTGCACTGAGTATACTAGTTCTAATGTGATTGCAGGCTACAATAGGACCTTGTAATACACCTAAGCCCAGTAGTTGGAATGCTGTAGAACTAAGCAAATGGAGAAGGTTAGTGTGCTTATGTGGAATTTTGAGTTAACGTACAAAGATTTATTTTAAGCTTTTGCATTGTTGCCTTGGTGTTTACTTTTAGTAATTCTTCATTTCCTCTTTGTACATATGAATCAGAGATCAATGATTTGTTGTAGATCATAAGCTGCTCTGGAATATGTAAAGTCTATAACTTTAAGCAAATGACTTGAGAATTGAGGAAACTGTAGACAAAAATGTTAGGAAAGCATACACACATTAAATGTACAACTTTGGCTGGGGTTTGACTATTGGATGACACCATACTAGAAGTTGGGGAATGACAGTTGCAATGATGCTTGATGATAATCTCAATATTAATGTCACACATCTGTATGCTGCTAACCAGTTATGTTCTTATTGACAGAGGATCTAGTGAAGGGTGTAATATTGTTTCTTCTTGCATGCACAGGTTTAGGTTTATGTATGGTTTTTTATTTATTTATATATTATCCTCTCAAGTAGTCATGCATGTATATGAATTTCTGTAAATAGGTTATACAAAGATTTAGGTGGTTCTTTGTAGTATTTATGAGTTAGGTACATGTTGCATGTGCTTGATTGTTATAATTAACTATAAATAAATAACAAATTCATCTCTGCCCTGTTGAGGTTGCATTCCTAAAGGTGCTAGTTATTGTGCAGCTGGCAGGGGCTTGAAACCATGGCTACCACTGAAGCAATGCGACTATTTGTGAAAATATTGGAGGTACATGCAATGAACGTTTTAGTTTGACGTTTTCACGACAAATTTAAAACTTGACCTGACTATCTTTTTAAATTTCTTTTGGGCAGGAAGATGATCCTAGTTGGTATTCTAGAGCATCTAACATTGCTTCAGAGCCTCTCTTAGACATGCAAATGAATGTAAGTACATTGGTAGTTATATAGTGGAAAGTCATGTATGAGATGCATAGCATTTAAGTTAGGTTATACAGTGCGAAAGTCATGTATGAGATATATAGCATTTAACTCTCATGTGGATTAGCATTAGCAATTCTTTGGAGGGTAGAATGAACCTAAAGGGAGAGAGGCAGGAATCAGGAACAAGCTGAGAGATGTAGTTAGTGGGAAAAGAAAAATCTTGGTGCAATGTGCAACCATTCATAGCATCAGCGCAGGCCCATCATCTCACATAGCCACATCTTTATAGACCACCCTTGCTATGCCACTATGAGTGACCATTCTGCCACTACTACCCAGATACCAAATGGGCAACCATCCATCTCTCAGCTTTTAAGCTAGCGACTTATGGCACTGCCAGTCTATCGCATGTCTAATCATGGATGCCACCATAAACACCACCTCCCATTCACTTTTCCTTCATTGAAAAATTTCAAATTGCATGAATAATCTTACATCTGCCCTCACGTCCTAAAAGTGGGTAGCTACTGTTCTCATGTCTCCAGTGCAGATGCACAAGCATATCAATACTTTGGTGTGTACATTGGTCATTTGCAGCTTTCTTCAGACATACCCCTTCTCAATTCTACTTCAATTATTGATAGAGGAAGGGAAGAAAATGACTATGGTGCCTTAGATATAACAATTATTTTATAATTTTGCTGTTTTTTTCTCCATCAAACTTACCTATTTTAAAAACTTCTGATTGCTGTAGCATAACTCGAAAATTGAGCCTGTCATTGAGAACGGGACCTCTTTCCCAGAGACAAAGACCGTTTCTACTGAGAATGGGATTCAGGTGGAAACTCAGGATAAAGATGTTGTTTCAGAAGATCTTGGTTCAGTTGCTCTCTATGATCAATGGATTGCACCACCCGTATCTGGCCAGCGACCAAAAGCTCGATATGAGGTATTGTATTACTATTATTCTAAAATTTAAATTTTATTGATCTTCTACTTTCTTCTCTTCTCCTCTCTCTTATCATATTTATGGGTTTTCTTCTTTATACTTGTGAAAAATAATCCATGTGTTATTGCCTGACTTATCTCCCTTTTTCAACATTGATAAGATATTGTGTTTGTACTTTTCAGCATGGAGCAGCAGTTGTCCAAGATAAGATGTATATATATGGGGGAAACCATAATGGCCGCTATCTTAATGATCTTCATGTAAGCAAAACTACTGCAGTTGCACATTATCCATTTCCTAGAAGTATAATGATTATGAATGGCTGTAACGACACATTTTATTGTATGGATGTGAACGGTATCCCAAAACCATGTTTTGCTTGCTGGATTTCCAAATCATAAGTTTCATCCTCCTGTATTTGCAAGATCGTAATCCTTAGTATACGATTTATCAGCCGTGTTCTATTTAACTCTCAACTGCTGAAAAGGTTGACATGCATTTTACTTCATGCATTTACCTAGCATTTTGGTGAATAATGTGTTCCCTTGAATCTGGAGCATGGTGCAGGTTCTGGATTTGAGAAATTGGACTTGGTCAAAAGTTGATATGAAGGCTGGATCTGAGTCCCAGGAGTCAGAATCCCCAGCTACATTAACTCCTTGTGCTGGCCATTCTCTGGTTAGTGCAGAACTGTTCATGGTCTTTTCTTTTCTATGAAACTTTTGGAGACAAATTTCCTAGCATTAAAAAAAAGATGCAAAATTTCCAAAAAAACTGCATTTCACAAATCTGTAGTCCAGTGTTGTCCTGATATTCAATATACTCATCTGGGATGCAACATGTTTTTATTTTTTTTTCTGTTTTTGTGCAGATACCATTTGAGAATAAGCTTTTATCGGTTGCAGGACATACAAAGGATCTTACTGAAGCCATCCAGGGTGGGTGCAACATGATAATATTAGTGTGGTTACTGATTAACATCCATCTCACGTTAATATTATTATATTCTCTTGACAGTGAAGGCATTTGACCTACAAACTTGTACTTGGTCCTTTTTGAAGACTTATGGGAAACCACCAGTATGTCTTTCCTACGATCTTTAATCTCTCTTTGTCACTCTGTATTCACTGAATATCTTAATAACTGAAATGAAATAGAAAAAAAATGATTACTGGACTTCTAGTCTTCACATCCATATTATGCAGGTTGACAATGTATAAAGTTAGATTCATCTTGTTTACCAAATTTTTGGATCTTTGCTGCATGATTTTGAGCCACAATAATGCATGTAGGAACTAAGCAAATTTGAATGTTAGTTTTGTGCTGGATTTGTATGACTGCAATTCCGAATTACATGAGAATGCTGCATAGCATCCCATACAGACTGTTCTTTTGTTATTTTTACTTATAGCTATGTGTAAGCTTTTCTTTTTATGCTTTGCAGGTTTCACGTGGAGGCCAATCTATCACCTTGGTTGGTACAAGCTTAGTTATTTTTGGTGGACAAGATGCTAAAAGATCTCTTTTGAATGATTTGCATATTCTTGACCTAGAAACCATGACTTGGGATGAAATTGATGCTGTGTAAGATGATTCCTTCCAATTCATAAAATTAGCTTCTTTAATTCTGCTTCTCCACTATCACATGGATTGTTTGAAGAATAATGAATGATTCATGACATGTCAAGTAATGAATTTACATTAGATCATGGTTCTGGGAAATTTGATAGTTTCTTTCTCAAGAAGGTATGAATTATCTGATTAATGAGGTTCAATTTCTTTGCTGGATTTTGGCCACTATAATCCTCTTTACCATACTGTTAGCAAACTTAGTGTTGCTAAGATTCTCCACATCAGCTTTTTAAGGTTTGATCCCATTTTGAATCCCATAATCATGTGTTTGATATTTGAATTCAAATCTGACTATAAGAGAGTGGCTAGTCTACAGTGGATAAACTTAGGAACTGTCTCTTGTTTGCTTTGTTACAGGGGCATTCCTCCTTCTCCAAGATCTGATCATGCTGCTGCAGTACATGCAGATCGCTACCTTCTTATCTTTGGTGGTGGCTCACATGCTAGTTGTTTCAATGATTTGCATGTTCTCGACCTCCAAACGGTAAGTTAATTCATCTCAAAACTTTTGCTTTTGTGGTTTGAATTGTTACTAAGTAAATATATTTATTTGGGTTTTAGATGGAATGGACAAGACCTACACAACAGGGGGAGATACCGACTGCTCGAGCTGGCCATGCAGGTGTAACGGTGGGGGAAAACTGGTTTATTGTTGGTGGTGGAAACAACAAAAGTGGTTAGTATTTAGAAGTGTGCCTTTATTTAATCTATTGCAAAGTAGAAAATAAAAAAGCAACTCATGCAAGTATTAGTCACGGTGGTGCTTCAGTTTTCTATCAAATTTCAGATGGTTTCATTGTAGGCATAAAGTGCTGAAAGTGTTGCTTTAGTAAAGCAAATTGTTGAAAGGACTTGTGAACTTAGCACGACCTTTATCTTTTCTATTATTAAATTCCAATCCTACCATCTTTCTCACGCCCAGTATGTTATCCTACAGTAGTTCTGTTGCCTAAAAGGTAAAATTTGTTGATTGATCTAATTTTTTTACTTTACTAGGGATGTAAGCTACTTGTAGGTAGTAAAATCATTGAAGTAAATGGATGATAGGAATTTGTAGCTCAAGAGAAGATTCAGTATGGCTTGCACATTGCTTATTCTTCTTCTAATGTGACTCATACTTGATTTTCTCAATTACGCTACGCCAACGGCCAACCTGCTCAATAGACTGTTTGTATGTTTTGGTGATTCTAGGATTGTGTCATGATGAGTAGTCAGTTCAATTTATTTCTAGCCAGTTTAAAATTTTCTTGAAGACTGGTTGAGTCATAGGTTTATTTGCATATATGTGCACCCAGCTTTAACTTTAATCTTATAAGTTTATATCTCGTTTATGTTGATGTTGCAGGGGTCTCAGAAACTGTTGTCCTCAACATGTCCACGCTTGCTTGGTCAGTTGTAACTTCTGTTCAAGGACGTGTTCCTGTTGCTAGTGAGGTATTTTGGAGTAGATAACTGAGCATTTCAATAAGTTATAGAACCAGTAGTCATTTTCCACTGGAATGGTGGCAGCCTGTTAAACTTTAGTAGTAGGTTTCCACTCCCAGAAATTATAGTTATGCAATTGCTGTCTCATAATGCAGGGCTTAAGTTTAGTGGTGAGCTCCTATAATGGCGAAGATGTTCTTATATCTTTTGGTGGATATAATGGACGCTACAGCAATGAGGTTCGTAGTAATCTTTTAACTTCTTAGATTGTGGCTTTTCTCTACACCCGACCTCTTTCTGATTACTGTTCTACTGCTAGGTCAATGTTCTTAAACCAAGCCACAAATCAACCTTGCAATCAAAGATGATGGAGACTCCAGCTGATAGTGTCTCTGCTGTGCATAATGCGACAAATGCAACCCGAGATCTGGAATCTGAGGGACAAGAAGGAAAAATAAGGGAAATTGTTGTGGACAACGTGGACCAAGATCCCAGGGTGGGTCAAATTGCTTCATGTTTTTGGATGGATAAGACAACATTGTTTTTCCCGTTACCATTTTGTTAAACTTTAGAGTTTTGTGCAGAAATCCAGAGGTGAAGGAGCCAGTGAACATCTTGTAGCTATTTTAAAGGCAGAAAAAGAAGAACTGGAATCATCTCTCAGCAAGGAAAAGTTTCAGACTATCCACTTGAAGCAAGAGTTAGCTGAAGCTGAGACCCGCAATAATGATCTCTACAAGGTAATCATTCCACGTGTTTTTGGCACTATTAGTAGCTCTTAGAGCTTACAATGCCTTTAAATTCGAGGTGAATTTTATCGCTTGCATTTGTCTTCCACAAAAATCCATGGCACACAAGAACTTGTTTCTTTTTTGTTCTCCAATACCCTCCTTCAATATATTTTGTTTTTGCCAATAGGAGCTCCAATCTGTGCGAGGTCAACTTGCGGCCGAGCAGTCAAGATGTTTTAAACTAGAGGTATGCTTAATTTACATGCATTTTATTTTGCCTCTTTCATTGGTGTTGGATTTGGGTAATGATTTTTACTTTCACCACCTCATAAAGTTGTTATCTAGCAGTGTCCATAAAGGAAGTGTGCTGACTTGTCAATTTGGCATTCTAGCCTAATTCGTTATATTTTCTCATTAGAGGAAACCAATTTAAACAGTCACTTTTACTTCAATCTCACAATTAAGAAATTAAAAGTATGAAAACATGTATAATATAGCCTGTTGGCTTACTATGGTTTGGTTGGCTTAACAGATGTGGTTTAAATCATTCTCTACTATGCATGCAATTTGCTTGTTCTAATGACTGTTTCGGCCAACAGGTTGATGTGGCAGAACACCGTCAAAAACTTCAAACATTGGAGGCCTTACAGAAAGAACTCGAACTTCTTCAGCGACAAAAGGCTGCTTCTGAACAGGCTGCCTTAAGTGCAAAACAGAGGCAGGGTTCAGGCGGTGTGTGGGGATGGCTTGCTGGAAGTCCTGGTACTGAAAAAGAGGAGGATTGAATTTTATCGTAGCCAGTTGCAAAGTAGTGATTCTAAACGATCCATTTTAACACAATTTTTTTTGTTTTACTTACCCCAAGTTCTTTCTGTGATGGGAATAAAAGAGGGTTGTTTTTGGGTCAATATGAATGAACATGTGTCATGTATGGTAGCTTCAGATATGTAGTTTATAGAGTGGTCGCTCCGATATTTTTCTTGTTTCCGATTTTGCTGAGTTTGTATTAGATTCGAGTCGACTATAGGTATTCATTATTTGGCAACAAAATTGAGCCGACTGTCATCTTGGTTTCTGTTGTTGATTTATTGTCATCGAAGCATTACTCTCTATTTTTTTGTAATCATGCAGCCAAAGCTTGGATTGGCAGCCCTTGGGGCCTTCTTGTTTTTTGAAGAATCTATTCCATCCTTCCATGAGTGGTGGTCAAATCTGGAAGGAGGAGTTCTTTTAGGGACTAACAGCGTTGAAAACCAATCGAGATTGGTCATTTTTTTGTGGTGTATTAGGAGATCGCGTAATGATTTCTGTTTTGGAAAACACCTGTTGATTCTGACGTTACTGTCAGAAATTTTGCTAGAGAAGCTGCGCTTTTGACTCCGGACGAGTCCTTTATTCCTGCAACTTCCTGTAGAAATCCAATCTAGAGTCAATGTCCTTCAGAAATGGTAACTATGGCTGTTTAGTCAAGGAAAATTTCCTTTTTCAAAATTGGAGAATTTTTCAAAACTGTGTTCAGATAGCAGTTTTTTTTAATTTTTTTTAGTTTTTGAACTATAAAGGATTAAGAAATATTTTGTAAACTATACGCTTTTTTACATACCTTACCCAACAAGTTTTTTACATACCTTACCCAACAAGTTGCATGAAGAAAAAATAGAATTACAAAAGATCGGTTTCTAGGGAATTACATAACATGTACTTCATAGCAGGAAAAAAAAAACCAAGTATAATTTAAAAATTGAAAAAAAAAATTAATTGGGAATAAATAAGAAAATATAAAAAGTAGAGTGTATAAAATTTCAGAACAAATTTTCTGTATATTAGACGTATTATTATCCAGATTAAAATGAAATCCATATCATTAATAAAACAATTGAATATCTGATTTTCAAATCTAATAATAATACCTTTCTTTCATATTACTTGTCGGTTTAGGTTTTTTTTCCTTGTTGGAATTACTAGTTTTTTTTTTAGGTAAATTTTACTGTAATTTTACACAACCACGCCTTAATATAAATTTAATTAACAATTCTAATAATAATTAAATGCGAGATTTTTTCAAGATTATGATGGTAAAAATGTCAAAAAAATAACATTTTCTCTGATCAATTATCGTAGAATTAAAAGTAAGAATAATTATTGAAGTCCAACGAACACATCCTAAAGCAAGCAAGTAAAACACAAAACAGAGAAGTAACTAATGCAAAGAATTATCATTTTGTAATTGAAATAAAAATACAAATCACGAAACATGAAAAGGAGAATAACGATAGCATTTAAAATTAAACTATTGTCCACAACCCTTGCTAAAACTCATCATTACGTGCTACAAAGTGTCCTCAATCAAGCAA
>NBIL01023330.1:0-14757 GCA_002752925.1 Viola pubescens var. scabriuscula
ACATATTGTTTGACCTGTAGGTTTGTTTTTCCAACTAGTATGTTTATCTTGAGTAGAAATCGTGCTTCGTTGGTCTGTTAACTCACTTTCTTAGCATCTTTCATTTCAGATTCTGGATTTGTCTTCTACGTCCAAAGTGTGTTGTTGTGCTAACTTGAATCTGTGGTGAAAATGGCGTTTGCTATTATTTCAGTCTCTGAAAAAAAGAATCAAACTGTGTTGTGTTTTAGAAACTGAGATGATTACACAATATTTGACACATAAGTAAATACTAGTTCTTGTCGTCGTTTCTTTTGGCTTTGGGGTAGAGACTGTGGAGTAGAGCATTAAGAACTTGTGAATAAGATGATAACTTTTTACAAACGAATGAATTATAAAATGAGCAAAATGATTTGATAGGTATCTTAAATTTTATAGGGTCGCACAAAGTACTTCAATATCATATTTCTATGGATTTGGAATATTTCATTTGTTTATACTGCTGCCGGTTAGGTATCTTAAATTAATTCGTGTATGTCATGCGATTTAAGTGATGCTTCTTTAGTTGCGCAATATAAGCTTGAATGAGAAAAGGGTGACAAGTTTTCCCTACGTTTCAAATACATGTTCCATCTTCAGTTACTGTCATTTTTGCTTAATAGACAGTGGGGTTGGTCTTTCAGGCTTGGGGTTAAATTTTTGTTTAAGCTTGAACATGAAAAACTGTTGAGATTTACGGTGATAGGTGTACTTTTAAACAAGAGGTCTCGGGTTCTAGCTTGTGCGTATCCAGGTGTTTAAAATTTTAAGAGTTTTGCAGCTTTTAATATCTTATCTCGATACCAAATGATCTTTAGAAAAATGGAATTAATTTTGTTAAGCTGTCATGCGGAGTAAAAATAGTACTCCTTCCGTTTTTAAATAAACGTCGTTTATTGTTCATGCACGCATATCGATGAAGTCAGATGACTCACTATTTGACCCAAAAAAATTCGTACTTTTTTTCGAACGTACGTTAATCCTTAATGTACGTCCGAGAAAAAATTCGGGGTAAAATTATCTCAAATAGTGAGTCATTCAGCCTCTTTAATATGCGTGCCTAAATAATAAGCGACGTTTATTTAAAAACGGAGGGAGTATCATTTAGGTTTTGGCTTCAACACCACCACGAGTTGTATATATATTTAAATTGCCAAAATTTTTTGATGTTTTTTTTTGTTTTTTTACGATTTTCATAAAGCAGGCTAAACCGGCTTGCGAACTAGAATTAGCTTTCGATTTTGTTTTTCTAGTTCTATTAGTCGCCGTTCGGGTGCTAATAAAAAATAAAACCATCTAGTGTAATTTACAGTCATCTTACGGAGAAGGTATCTACATCCGAACCATTCGGAATGTTTTAAGTGCACTAAGTTCCAAAAAGTCGAAAAATGAGCATCTTATTAAGAGACCCTTTAAAAATGCTCTGCATCCTCTCTTTGTTTCTAATGCACAGCAAAAGCAAACATTTCTTTCAAAAAAGCAAATTGCGAAAACTGTTTTCTTCCACTCCGTCCCGTCCTTAATACATTGGCATGGAAGCGACTTTTTTTTGTCAGTCTAAACAAACCTCTTTCACAAGCCATCTCCCTAGGCCGTCAAGGGTGCAGAAACACAAGGTCTACCACTCTCTGATCGTCCGGGCAGCGCTCACCAAGTCACCGGACAACCTTAGCGGAGTAACGAAAGAGAACAATATTTCGTGGAAGAAGGCAGACAGTAACAAGCTAGTACAAGAAAAAACTGTCTACCACGACAACTGGTTTGATCTACTCGCCATTAACTATCTCTCAAAAAGCGTCCAAGCTGCCACAGGTTAGTGTAATTAATCGGGTTTTTTTCTCTCTCTTGTTAACTATGTTTCATCATCAAGAAGAATGAAAGAAGGATTAATCGATGAAATTGAATGAAAAGAGCAGGGCTGAAGAATGGCAAAAGCGGGTATGAAGGGTTGGTGCAGTCAGCTAGAGATGCGTCGTTAAAATACAGTCTACAGGAGCAACGTGAGCTTGTTCTTCAAGCTCTTGATCATGCCGTCCCCAAGCCAATCCAAGCCTTGGCAAGTTCATTGATTAAAATTTCTTGTTGTATCCAAATACATGTTTCTTTGTTAATCACGTTCGATTTCTTCAAGAGTGCTTTTTTTTTATATATATATAAAAAAGAAGTCATTTTTTAATTTTACAAAGGGTTGAAATCATACGTATAATTTATTTAATCACTCTTTGGTGAAAAAAAATATATTTAAACTTAAATTGTGATACCTATAACAAGATAATAGATAATAAAGGAGGAGAAAAATACATCTTACTTCAGGAGAGAAAAAAATAATGCCCCAAATTACTCATAATATAAGTTATAACGAATGAATAGAGAAATGCATCCGAGTCTAACGGTTTTAGCGAAAACAATACCCCAAATTACTCACATTATAAGAAGTGCTTCAAAGTAGGTATCCATCAAATCGTAGTATAAAAAATTGCATAAAATACCTGCTGAATAATTTGCATGCATTAATTTAATTTATTTCTCTAATAATGAAGGGTGTATTTGTTCTTGGTTAATGGCAGATAAAAGCAGTGCTACCCAACACCAAATTTATGAGAGAATACTTTGCCGCCTTCACAACCGTATTTTTCGTTTGGCTTATTGGGCCGTGTGAGGTAAGCCTGACCTTTGATTTGGCACCCTTACCTTTGGATCGTATTTTCCCTCCTCTTTCTTAGTTTATTTTCGTTTTTGCAAACAAGGTGCGGGAATCTGAGTTCAATGGGAGCAAGGAAAAGAATGTAGTCCACATGAAAAAGTGCAGGTGTGTTGCCTAATTAATTTCTCCAAGCAATTCTAACTTCATAACTTATAATTCTTTTAATCCTACAAGGGCACCCATATCATCAACCTCGGACACTTTACATCCCTAAAATAAGTTGCTTTGCTTGTTATTCTCTTCTCCAGTACCATCATGAATGTCATAGTGGTTATAATCAACATCATCATCACTTCAACTATATTCTAAATCCACTTGTCATTTACCCATGAAATATTACGTTTTGGAACAAATTTCGCAGGTTTCTAGAGGAGACAGATTGTGTTGGGATGTGTACAAATCTCTGCAAGGTCCCAAGCCAGACATTTATCAAGAACTCTCTAGGAATGTCAGTCAACATGGTTCCTAGTAAGTACATTCAGCATTTTTGCACGCCCCTCTATAGTACAAATTAACTTACACTTTGTAAACATGCGAAGCAACATCAGAATGTCAAATTTTGGATCCCATGGGACTCTAAAATTCTAGAACAGGTGAAATTACTAAGGCCTGTGATCTATAATTTCACAAAATATCAAATACTGTCTGTTATTCTGTCCAAAATGAAATTTCAATTTTGTTACTTGTATTGCAGATGGTCTATAGCATCCACTAATAGCAAAATTCAAATAGAAAATTGCCATTAGAGCAACAGTAATTCGAACTCATTAGAGGAATAGGAAATATTAAAAGGAAAAGGTATCATACTTGAAAGAGTAATAGTACTTGCACTAGAGAATGTGGAGGCCGTGCTCATGTTAGTGGAGGGCCCAGGCATAACCACTTAGGTTTGTAAACTGCAAATACATCCATCCAATCTCAGGTTGGAATTCAACAGTATAGCTCAATACTAAGAATATAGAACCCATAATTCAAAGTAAGATGTTAACACCTCAATTCTTAACCAATGATTAAATGTATGTTGTAACATGATTAACGCTGCCAAGTCTAGAGTCTTGAATAAAACACTGCTTTTCATCTGCCTCGTATGAAACCAATAATTATGCTGTAACCAATGCCATGTATACAATTGAATTGACCCTAATCACCCAAGTTGAACATTAGTCTCATTTCCACGTGCAAAAATCATCAATTAAAAATGGGGCCTTCAAGGTACAACATTCCAAGGTCAGCAAAATCGGTAACCATAATATGTACTTCCATCTGAAGTGGCTTAGTAATGCATGATCTAATTTTGCAGATTTTGATGATATGAGTTGCGAGATGATATTTGGTCAAGAGCCGCCAGCAATAACTGATGATCCAGCATTCCAACAACCATGCTACAAACTATGTAACAATTCCAATCTCGTTTGCACATATAACATACATGCTTATATGTCCTTGTTTCTACAAATTTAATATGGTATAACTGAATCAAAGAGCTACAGTTAAAAATCTTCAAGTAATATGAGAGTTTATACAGTGGAGTATTCTCTATGACTCACAAGATTCTTATGCATCAAATTTTGCAGGTAAAGCAAAGACCAAACATAGCATCAAATGCTCCAGTTAATACTAAGCAATATGGAAGAATGACAACCAACAGCGGATTATTCATTTATCACTGTCCATACAATATGAACTTCATGACAAGTTGTCATATGTATTCTGTTTAAATGAATTTACTTGTGCAATATCAGTATACCACACCTTCGAAGATATTGAATTTGTTCATCAACAGTGACAATGCTGGTAATGATGGCCTTTCAGAAAAGAAAATAGTAGCAATAATTCAGGTTTCATTGAGTATTTGATTAGACTTGGACTACAATAACATGTCTACTAATTCATAGACATGCAAATAGTAAGGCCAACTGGTTTTTTTTTTCTATTATGAAAAGTGTTTTGACTGATGTTTATTGTAGGGTTTGAAATCAGCAGAGGGGCCAGTCGTGTCTCCCACCTCTTGTATGCTGTCAAGTGACCACACTAAGATACTTCTGCTGTCTTTTTCTGTCTTGTTGGGAGGGTGACTGAGTATACAGCAATCTTCTCTGAGCAAAACAGTTAGGCTAAAGTGGATAATTAAATAATCTCTTTGAAGTTTAGCGGGGTTCAAACGCAAAACTCAGTGGAGGAAATAGGCATACAAGGGCCTGAAGTGAGTTATTTCTTCATTCTAAGAAGGCAAAGTTTGGATCTCAATGATACTCATATAACACAGATAGTAACATAAGTATACTTAAAAGCTACAAGGATGAAGGCACCTTAAAACCTGGATGACGGTAACGAGGAATTCATGCTCCTGTTTATTTACAACATTTAAAACTAAAAATAGAAGCAACACTTAAAATATTAGACACGGGAAGCACATATTCAGCGAGCCGAAAGTTCAAATTCAAGGAAAAGGCAAACCAAATTGTATTTTGACCACATCGTATCAGTAGAAAAGACTGTAATTTTGAAAGAACTCAGTCACTAGTAGTGACATCCATGCAACCTTCCCCTATTGGCATGTTTATCAACACACTAGTGGCTAAACGTCACCAAGATGCCTTGACTTCTTAGCCTACAAGCTGACACATCACATATTGTTCATCTGAAACGAGGTCACTAAATAACACGACCACAACATCCAGCACAAGTAGCAAAAACCAATTGCTAACTCAACCAATGGGAGAAGAAGTCAAAAAGTAGAAGATACTAACAATCAAGAGACCAAACACTCCTTATCAGCGGTTACTGGAAATGATCTTTACCAGCACTAGAATTTGCATCTCACAGTATAAATTCAAAATGATTAGCCACTATAAATTTAACGAAGCACTACAACAGTAAAACAAAAAGACAAAATACCAATCAATGCCAAAGATGAGGGTGGCGGCCGGCGCGAGAGTACTGACGAGGAGCAGTGAAGCGCGACGATCATTGGAATGGTTGATGCGAGAAACGGCGGTAAACGAAACGAAACGAAAGATCAAATGCGGATCTCTTTTGATTGAATCCAGAGCAGAGCTGCGATTTTCAAGGGTCATCATCAAGGCAAGGTGGTGGAGGTGGTGATCGAAACAAGTCCGATTATGTGAATGGGGAGTTCATCGAGTGGAGTTTTTGAATCTTTAAGCAGGCCCGTCTTTCTATCCGTTTCAATTTTTAGGCCTGCTGGGCTTTTAGTAGGCCCAATGTTAGTTTATGTTCAGATGTCTGGGCTTTTTTACATGAATAACGGCGCCCAACACGAAAGGAGAAAAAAAAACAAGTAAAATCTCAATATAAAAAAACTAAATTTCTATTTTTCAAGAACATTTACACTATATATATATATATATATATTCCTTTTTTTAAGGGAGTGGAACGCTCATAACTTTTAAATTATGATTCTTACAGCACAAGGAGAACCTCGAGCTCGAGACATCATCTTTTATATTTTAAAAGAAATATCATTGAACTATAAAAAAAGCTCAGTAAAAACATAAATTTACGATGTACGTATGAATCAATTACTTCTTAATTTTTTCCCAGAAAAGAAGTGTACTTCCCTTCGCTTCCACTCAAAGTAAAAGATAAAAAAGCCCATTAGGCAGGGGGGACATGTGGGAGTGACAGAGCAGTGCACCATCCATATCACTTTAATGTATACACGTATAAGTTTGTTCCCTAAAGTGAAAACAAATGAAGGACCAGGTTTTTATTATTTGTTTTTTTCAATGATTTCCAATTAATTAGACAGCCTTCTCTAGTGGGCCTACATTTAACCAGGACCAACCAGAGTGAGATATGGGCCTGAAAGCCTTACAACAGAAAAGGCCCACTTTCTGAACCGAGACACTGACTATGAGTTAAGCTAGCTCTCTCCTGGACAATAATATAATGCTGCCGGTTCCTTTTTAGTTTTTACACGTAATTCGCCGTAAAACTGCAACAATTTTGCTGTATTGATTGATCGGAGGATTCAACGTACATGAAAATAAAGTTGGGACCAAAATAATTAAATAAAGCTACTCTGGTTTGTTTTTTGGAGTAGCATCACACAACCCATTTATTTTCTTACTGGGATATAAACGTTGAATTGTCGCACTTAATAAGGAAGCGGCAGCATTCTATTATTGTCCAGGAGAGAGTGTGTTGTCCACGTAATAAATAAATTTCCAAAGTGTGATATAGTCATTTACTCATATACAACAACAGCTTCTCTGCTTGGGGACAAAACAAGTCATGAAGCAGTAAATAGATACACTTATGAATTTCTTCTCCCAGGCCCAACTCATCTGAAGCCTAAGGACTAATGCCATAAATAGTTTACTAGCTACAGACCTTTCAATCTCTCTTTTCAACATTAAATTTGCACATGGCCCTGTGGTAACAAAAATATACACAAATCATTCCTAAAAATAACAATAATATTTTATACCACTTTACTAATTTTTACGACCAGCTATTTTTTTAAACTATAGGTCAAACACGGCGTTACAGAAGTGTAATAAATTTTGTTATCTGCCGCTGGCGTTTATGAATTTTGGGGCCAAACTACACGCCTCAACATGTCTTAGTTTAGACATGTAAGTAAGATTGGCCAACCAAGTCACTATAAAAACAAGGAGAAATTGCCAAGACAAAGAAAAATGTTTCCTAGTGGACCATATGCAATGGGTAAATACTTTTTTTTTACATTGAATGAATTTCTTCCCCATGAAGGACCAAACTAACACATCTGACAAAATAGGGGGACATTTTGTTTTAAATATAATAGAGGACAAAATCTAGTTATGAAGAAGTTGAGGGATAAAAAAGCAACTATCGCACACATTTATTTGATAACATAGATAAGACGACTCAAACGGACAAACATTATCATTTTTATTTTGTATGAAAAATCACTAAGCTCGAGAAATCAGTTTCATATTTTCATCTCCAACTAATATAGA
Source organism: Viola pubescens var. scabriuscula (assembly GCA_002752925.1). NCBI lineage: Eukaryota > Viridiplantae > Streptophyta > Magnoliopsida > Malpighiales > Violaceae > Viola > Viola pubescens. The sequence goes on from NBIL01023330.1 coordinate 7,690, forward strand.
TAAAAAGACTCAAACTGAAAAACACTTCAATTTATACATTGTACGGAGTATCACTAAGCTCGAGAATTCGGCTTCATATTTTCATCTCCAACTACTTCGTTACTTTGTAATTGACTATTTTGTACAGTGTGGGTGTGTCTTTGCACTAGTCATGCTACATCATCGGTACCTGCTAAAGAGACTGGATATCATTTACAGGCAAATCCTACCGGAAGATTTTGGGTATATTTTTTTTTCCTGATACCAAATCCTAAAAGATCAAAATTGAAGTAAAAGGACAGAGTACAGTTTCCATATAGTCAGCTCAAAGATTACCCTCGTCATCAACAACTCCGTCCACTGCCCATACCACCTGCTCAGTCCACAACTGTAGGCCACAGTACACCATAGTACCATAGCCCCCCCTCCTCTCTCGCTCTTTGCATTAAACTAGAAAAAAAGTGCAGACTTTTCAATCACAGGAATAAGCATTCGTATTTAAGATCTGAGACGTACAAAGTGTGGAAAAAATTGACAATTTGTTTCTTTGTCCACACACTACTATATTGTTGTACAAATACAAATCATCAATTGGTCAAACATAGCACGTCAATCTTGAAAAAATTAAGTAAGATCACGGTAGGAGGCATGATGACACCAACACGTACCGGCGTGCAAAAACTAAAAACACGTTTGACATCATTTTCAGAGTAAATCGAGGAAATTTAAACAAGCGAGGTAAATAATTTATTATGTAATTTAATATGATTTTTTTTTTTATCAGCGTACTTAATTATATCGTTATTTTTCTTTAAAAAAAAATTATATAAATAAGCAACTCATTTTCATGCCAAAAGTACATAGTTGCCTTTTTCATTTTATCATTTACTATGCACTTTTTCCTTTTGTTTATAGCAAATCAGGATAATGATTAGACATTGTAGTCGTGGTTTTTTTTTCTCTTTATACATTGCAAAAGTGAACGTTAGATTTGCCTGGATTTCAGGTGAATTAACATTAACCATTACCCACATTGGTTAATAAACAAAAAAATAAGAATTGAAAAAAAGAAGCTGGAAAGCAAAGGAGCAACAGAAAGCAAGACAAGAAAAACCAAGCCCTCCTCTTTTTCCCCTAACTTTCCTTTTCTTTTCAGAATACCAATTTCCTTCTCAGCACCGGAATCGGACCGACTTTATTGTTGCATCTCCCCTTCCCGGCAGAAGCCACGAGATCTCGGATAGTTTCTCCGATCAAATCCTTAAATATTAACCTTTCAATGTCTAGAACTGCTTCAGACATCTCAATAGGGGAATCACCCCATCCATTGATAGCATCCCCTGCTAGGTCCTTTTTCAGGACACCACATATCACCTCAAATAAATCATCTGATGTCTCCCGTTCCCGAATTCGCTGAAACTCGGACCAAACTTGCTGCAATGTAGTAGTCTGTCCATTCTCGCTCTTCCAAGGAGGCAGTTGTCTCTTCCGATTTAGAATTTCTGTAACGGTGTCGAAAACAAGCCTTCTTTGGAGTCTTGACACTTGCGATGTGTCTTTTCCTTTTAGATATTGTTGCTTCTCAAGTAGCAGGAATACATCAGAATCCTCTGGTAAGTAATAGGAAGCACGAATAATGTCAGAAATGTAAATGAAATCAGAATCATCTGAACTCTCGTCTGATTTGGATTCTAACGGGCTCCAAATATCATCTTCCAAATCTGCTGCAGTCAATTGATCTGGACCTGAAAATTGCACCAGCAAAAAACCAAATTTGGGTTAGTTAAACTATCAATTTATTTTAACAAATTGGCAAAACTAGCAACAACGTCATTGCAAATTGTTCTGTTTCCTCACGACTCAAACTAGGGAAACGATGTCTACTTCAGTACGGACCACGCCAGACTCATAATAAAAGACTTGAGACGCTGACAGAGAAAGCAAATATATTCATTCATTCAATCTATTTTTCCTATTTATTTTCAGAAAAAAAAGAAAAGAAAAACCATACACATGCTGGTGCTGCTTTTTAACAGTGCAGGACCTATCGTTAACATGGTGGGGACCCATTATTAAAGGGCCTAACGCAGACATAAAGCGTTCTAATTTGTCATGGCAATTAACGGACACCTGTCAGTCAAGTTCAGACGAGCATATTCCTTTCTGAGTGGAAGAGACGAGGAGTACAAGGTGTGTTAGATTTACTTCCATTAAATATAAGATTTATTACTGTACCAAAAAAATACTACTGTTCCTCTAAAACTCCTATGTAATTAGTAATTACGAATTAAGCTAAATTACAATTTCCTTTTTTTTCCTTTCTAATACGCCGTCGTTATCAAAAATCTAACGATCAACATCGTCCAGTACAAGCGATCCCACGTGATCGTACCAGCAGCCAGCATTTGTTATGGATTTCCAAGCTAGCTTCTCCCGATCACATTAACTGGTCCCCCTATTATTATTTACCCCTTTTGGTTCGTTGATGTTATTATTATCAATAGGTTAACCAATTAAAGCAAAACCGTGTAATTTAACCCAAAAGCCCAGAATTTAGGTACTCCACATTAAGAGTGAGACACGCTGTCATGGTTAAAGCTACTAGCCTACTAATGGGATTATCTGACCTCACTAACATTGGACCACTACCCTAATCCCAATACCCTACAAGTTGCCATTTACCCTGCTAATGGGATTATGTTCCTGTTTACTCTTTATGGGGTCAACCCGGGATTAACCTTATAGTTCGAACTTAAAAATTAATATTTCGATTTTCAGATGTGAAAGGAGAATTAAACAGAAACAGATACTAGTTGCAAGAAACTCAACTAACCTTTTAGATCAACTCTGCGTTTCATAACCGGTGAAGGAGTCGATTCCTCCTTGTAAAACGACGAGTCAAGCACAGAAACAGGACTGGGTTGCAACTCGGGTGCAGTGATCTCTGCTATGCTGTGAAGCAGCTTATCACACCTCTCTAGTAAATGCCTGCCTTCTTTGTAATCATCCATCTTTGACCTCTGCATTTCAAAGCTAAGAAAAATCAATTTCCATAACGTTAAAAATAAAATAAAAAATAAATTAGACTAATGAACTTTTACTGACCTCTGTATCCGTTTGAGAGCAGGTGCTTAAGCTGCTCTCGGAAATAGTGGATGATTCATCTAATTCTGCAGGAAGAACAAACACTTTCTCTTCCCTCTCATTAATCTCAACCGTTGCTTGTTTCCTTAATCTTGGCGATCGATTACTCGTGATATGATCGGCTCCCGCTCTCCTCGAATTAAGTTTTGGAGACTGAACCGGAGAAACTCTTCTCTGCTCCACCGGATCATTACCGTTACCTATTCTCCTCTGCGTTTCAACACTCAATCTCCGCCCATTAGGAGTCTTCAAACTCCCAGTATTCTCGTTTGGACTAGGCGACACATTGAAATTCCTCCCTCTCCGGACATTGCGTTCCGTCTCGGCCCGGTCACGCCTTGGACTCATACCGGATAATGTTTCGGCCGAGACATGATTAGATTCCCGGCGGACACCATTCCTTGCTCGAAAGCTCGATGGAGGGGAATCGGCGCCGATTCTTCCCGGAGAATTCATCCTTGGCGACTGTGATCTTGCGGGTTTCATTAACACAATAGGCGACTCGTCGTACACGAAGTTCCTCTGGTTGACATTTAATGGCGGTTTCTTGGAATGATGAAGGAGGCCTTTTAATTGCAAGGCTTCAAGGATTTGTTTTAGAGTTTCGAGATCTTTCGACGGCTCATCAATTCCTCTCATCCTCAGCCTCTTCTCAATCTCACCATAGATAGACGCATTTTGTTTTGGCTCTGGAAAAAAATCAGCTGTATCGAAATAACTTTTCCTCTGCCCCATCCCTCTCTGCTGCGGAACTTTAGCCGGCTCCGTTCTCGAATTTCGTAAACCGTTATAACCTCGTGGATCTACTGCTCCGCCATTGGACTTAACATCTTTGGCTACATTGTCTCGAGCTAAATTATTGCTCTGATTATTGTTCTGCGCGTGTTGCTGCTGCTGCGAATGCTTTAACTGGAAATTGACGCCGTCGATGAACCGGTACTGGAAGAGATCTCTGGAGGCTCTGGACTCAGATGCGGATCTTCGCAGCTCCGGTGTTTTTGCTGGTTCAGGATCCGAATTCGGTAATGGCTCTAATCCCATCAGCCTTGCGATTACGCTTGGCGAGCGGCGCTGCTTCTCGTTATCGTCCGTTTCTTCTCCGCCGCTGTTGCAACGATTGGCTGATAAAATCGCGGCGTTTGTGCGGATCTCTCTGGGCTTGAGGCTTCCTTTGGCGTCAAATGTTGCTCTGCTGTCGAGAGAGAGCCTAGGAGCTTCTTTGCAGAATTTCCATGACGATTTTGTCCCTTCTTTTAATTCAAAAACAGGAAGTGGACTGGGTTGTTTGGAGTTGGCCTGAGCCTCAGGTTTACTTGGAGGCTCTGGCGCCGGAGATCGAATCTCAGTCACCGGAGATTGCTTCAACCTCTCCGGTGAAGGCATTGACCGTGGCGGCAGCTGCTGTTTCTTTTCAAATTCTCTAGATATTGTAGGAGAATCCGTTTCTGAGGCAGTAGAAGAATCAACGGCCTGAACCGAAAAAAGAGGAAAATAATTAAAATGTCAGATTCTGTAAAAAATAGTAGCTAGAACAGCGAAGAAAACGGTGGCAATCTAGAGATGAGTAGTAAACTGACCGGGAGGCGCTTGGTGGCGCAGATGCGTTTTCCGCTGACAATCTGGTGGCGATCAAAGATCTGAAGGAAGCCAGTCATGCAACCCATTTGCTTCTCTATTTGCTTCTCCATACTCTGTTCTGGCACTACTCCTATCATTTTTCTTTTTCTTTTTCCTAAGATCTCTTCTCACTCTGCTGTTAACTATAACTACAGAAAGTTTTTGTTATATCAGGAAAACGTCACTCACTCACTCTAATAACTCCATTTCTTTTCTCTCTCTCTCTCTTCTGTAAGTGTGTATGTCTCGCTGCTGCTGCGGTGGGTGCCTCAATGACTGCGCCTACATCAACGTCTCCCGCTTTTCTGGTCATTTAAAGGATGGGAGGAGGAGCTAAGGGGAAAGGTCAGGGGCCACGTGAAATGACGAATCTTGCCCTCTGCTTTTCAGAAAATGACGAAAATGTGTTTTTGGCAGTTTTTGGCCGTCTAGCGAAATGGCACTTGTGTCCTTTTAAAACGAAGCGCTTGGTTACGAGCGCAGCAGACCTGCACCCGTAGGTCAGCCTCCGTGGGCAATGCTCTATACGTGTCATGCTTCCACTTCCTTGAGTTTCGTGAACTTTGAACATTTGACTCCCTTGACTCTCCTTCTCTTTTCTTTTCCTTCCCAAATTGCCCTCTACCATACCCCCATCTTTTTCAAAATAAGAAAAAAGATAAATCAAGAATTTATAAATAATGAGTTAATAGTAAGGGTAAGGTTAGTGTTGCCGCTAAAGTTCCCTATTAGCTTATTTTAGTACGGGTTTGATTTGTAAACTTTTTAAATTTTGTTTCTTTAAAGATCATATCAAAATATAATTTTGTATATATTTATACATTAAAAAAAGGATAATGGTAAGTTAATAAATTATTTAAGACGGTCTGATCTGATCTGTTCTGTTCTATTCGATATAATTTAAAAATAAAAAATAGGAAATATTTCTAATGTAAAAATCAAACCGTGTAGGCCGTTACTAAAGAGTCCATGGTGATTGTATGAAACAAATTAAAGCCGTCCGTCCAGATAGCTGCAGATTAGTACATGAATCCGAATCACGAGATTGTGGGGAGAAATAAAAATCGGTTCCATGAAAATTATAGCCCGTGATCAGTTGTACCGAAATCTACTTAAAGGATGCGACCAAGAAAAAACCTCCACGCGGCATGCCTTAAACAGACTCGAACCCATTCCTCTGTCTCCATCGGTCACCGGCTCGCCACAACGGCACAGTGTCCTAGCCAATTCGTCCACTACCTAAACCATGTTATGCTACACTACACTACAGTCTAGGATATGCACTATCTGCAGTATGATGCCATCCATTTGGTATTTGCCACGCGGCAAGTTTTGAGTTTCCCTGCTGGAAAAGAAATTTTATGTTACAACGGAAAAGCATTTACAATCCATTTTTATGTTTGCTGCGTTGGGCCGCGGAATGGGCCCTTTAGAGTTTGTGTGCGTTGAATATCGTATACACTTAAACGTTAAATTTTTTCATATGATATTTTTTTTAAATAAAAGTCTATATGATATGTCATGTCAAATAATTATTATTAAATTAACCGATTTTGTGCATGTTGTTTTTTAAAAAATAATTCAAGTATATCGCGGTTCCTACAAAGACCTCATCTTTTTTTTCTACGTCTTTAATTTGCATCAATCTTTTATTTTTACTAACATAAAAATAAAAATAAAAAATTAATGAAAATCGCCTGTATATTCTTGTTCTGTTTTTATATATATATATATAATATTTTTGTTCTATTCAATGGATCAGTAGGAATCTTGTTGCTAATCCTGATTCCTGACCATAAATTTTCCTGTTAGAGGGTGTGTTAGTTGGATAACTACCAATTTGCATCAAAATATTCTCATAAATGTAAATAGTCACGAAAACATTATAATTACCAAATGCACATCTCGGCTAGACGCTTTTTTTCCTCTCTCAATTCCAATTAGTTTGGATGGCACGTGATGCTAGGCGGCTTTGGTTTTAAACCACGTGACGAGACACAAAATCGGTTTCTTGTTATAGGCAGGAGCATCTAAACCAATTAATCTGTTATCGGTATCCACTTACAGCAATACTTGTCCTGTCCCCGTTCTTGGATAGTCCGAATCTTTCCAGAACGTGCAACTTTACACTATCCCAATTTTGTGAAACCAGTACCGGAAAATGCAGTTCCTCTCTTTGTTCCAAACGAGGGGTTTTGAATCTTTTGATTGCCGCCATTCTTGTCCGCGTTGATGCTATCCAAAGACTCGGATTGTGATATGCGAGTAGCGGTGAGCAAATTTATTCACATCCGATCCAAACCGAACCAAATCCAATTGGTTATTATT
>NBIL01023402.1:153-10659 GCA_002752925.1 Viola pubescens var. scabriuscula
CCTTCATCATCATCACGAGGTGGTAGTTGATTCAAATCAAAGTTTCAGATTTTCTCTACTCTCGGAGAACGAGGGGTAGATATTTCCAGCATGGGTAACTCATTAAAATCAAAATCCAAATGGGTTTTTCTTTCCTTACCTCTGTGACTCTGTTTGCAAAGTCACTAACCCTAGGAAGAAGTTGCTCCTCTGACCCACTGTGCGCTTCAATCGATTCTCCCTCACTAACCTTCAACCGCGAGCTCTCTTCTTGCCCACCCACGTCCTCAATGAAGCTTGCATTCTCATCCCTTTCATATGTGTCTTCAACTATTTCAGAGGACATGGATTTTTCTTCCTCAATTTCAACCATTTCTGCTTCGTCTGGAGTGATTGAGTCTGGCACAATCATATTTTCGGAGTTGTCAAACTCAAAATAGTTGTCGTACTATGAATCCTCATAATAAATTCCCTCCATTTCAGCCTAATTTGTTGTTGGGAAAAGAGGAACAAATGTGAGAGAGAAGGAGAATTGGAAGAAAATGGATGTTTTGGGTTTGGCAATTGGTTTGCCGCGCAGCGTCGCTTTCCCTAAAATTTAGTTTCCCATCGCAACAATGAGTGACATGTAGTTTTTACACTAAAACGACGCGTCGTTCGAGGGATAAAATTGTAATAGCACGGAAGATAACGGCAAAAAATACGAAGACGTCAATTAAAAACAAACAACGGTTTTTGAGCCAAAACATTAATTATTTTATAACGGAGGGAGTGGAACATATGCTTTTGTAAGAGTAATGTATTTTTGTAAGTTCAATTTTCCTCAATTTTTCGTAAAGGTAGTGCTAGATTATGACATCGTTTGAATTTAAATAATACATCAATGTAGGAAAATTAAACTCGACGTAACAGTACTTGGAATTTAAATATTTATCTTATATTTTTAGCTTTTGATGAACTGATATGTCTCCTTCGATTTTGTAATCATTTTGTATGGCCTCAACAAATCGCTCGTCAGTACAATAATATATATATATATATATATATATATATATTAATAGGAGTACCCGGCCATGGCCAGCTTCTAACTTCATGCATGCCGCACAAGGTTCTTTTTATATAAAATAAAGGAAAAGGCTATAAAACCAATTACCTCACGTAATGTCCCGATCATATCCATAATTTATAATTTATTCAATTAGAACTCAACGTTCGTTTCGAAATTTTGGCTATTCATAAATTGACTTAGCTTTTGTTGATGGAAAAAAATAAATTAGAAAAATGACGTGGCAGGGAAAAGAATAAATTGTTCACATCATTTTTCTAATTTTAAAAATATTTTCCATGTCATTTTTATTTATCTATTTATTTTTAAATTTCCACGCGGCGCATAATCTAAGAATTTTTTAACAAGGAGCCGAACAACATATTTTAAGGTCATTTTAAAATTGGAGCATAGTTTGTTAAAATTGACAAATATGAAATTCAAATCAAACAAATTACGAAATAAGAGTGTGATCCGAACATTTGATACAAACGTGGGGTTGAATTTTTCAATTTTTTATGAAAAATAAATAAAAGATTGATTGAGATAAAAACATTACTTGTCACAAGGTCTGTTTGTTTTACTGCATGCCATAAAAATAAGCTTTAAATTTATCATGCACATAGCTCACGAGACTAATAAAAAGGAAAAAATTGGGATGGAAGAGCCTAACTTTTTATCCAATTATTGGATCGATATGTAAATTTCTTACCTAGTTAACCTAATTTTTCATATCATGAGTACTTTTCAGTTCATAATTATCTTAACACTCAGTAATTCAAGGATTTAATCCTGAAATATCACCAGTTATGTTAGAGGAATCTGAACCCTTCAATAAAATTAGACGTATGAGATTTAAAATTCAAGTCATTAATGAATTAACCACTTGTTGAATTTTATTGACTGGTCAACTCATTAATGATTTGAATTTTTAATCTCATCCGTCCAATTTTATTAAATGACTCAGATTTTTCTAACATAACTGGTCATATTATAGGAAAAAATAGAATTAACATAGGATTTTGGGTATGAATATTATATTTCTACCTATATAAAAAAACAAACCTTTTATTATTTAACGGAAGGTTGGATCGAATTTGGGCCTAAAGATACGGAAGTCTATCATATTTATAAGCTATTGGGCCAAATTACAAAATTGTATAAGTTCCAAAGCTGACTCAGCAGACTTTTTGCTTAGTCGACAAAGATACCCATATCTTGTAATTACTTTCCGCAAATGAAAACATTGTTTTACATTTCCAAATTCCAAATGAAACAAAGCTAAAAACAGAACAAAAGAACGGAAAACGCCGGCCTCCTTCTCCAGATAGTATATAAATTCTACTTCCTCACTGATACTAACAATGAATGCATCATCATTCATACCATAACCAGAGTCAATCAAGCCCTGATCATCATCTCTCCTTTTCGGTCTAATCATTAAGCTAATTAAGCTAATTAGTGTGAGATGATCATGATGGACAGAGGATCAACAAGATTCAGTGGCAGTAATCTCACACTGCAGCAAAAAAAAGCAAGCAAACCCAAGCCAATAATTACACCTCCTCCCCCTGACCTGACAGATTTCATGAATGACATGTTCTTTGGAACTGTAAAGAGTACTGACAAGAAGTCCTATAACTTGACCGGAGGAGGAGCTGATTCCAATGATTTCGATGATCCTATCGAAGAATTCGGTGACGATCCTAGCGAAAAAGATCAAGAACCAGCTGAGTTCGATGACAGCATCAGAAGCAACAGCAGCAGGTTAACTCAGGAGTGGCTAGAGGAAGCTAAGAGAATGATTGCCATGTCTCCTGCTAGGTCTGATTATAATTCCTCTACCAAAGCTCTTGCTTCTTCTCCAAGATTTGCTGCTAATACTAATAGTAATGCTCCAGTTGCTGCCAGACTTTCCTTCTCTGCTGCTCTTGACAGGAGAGATCCCCTCTCCAGGTCTGCTAGAAGGTACCTACCTATTCATTCTTGTCCTAGATATATATAAAAGTTTGCTAACGGGTGTTCTTGGACTTGATAAGTCCATTTCGGACAAAAGACTAATCTCGTTTGAATATTATTGAGTCTTAAAAACAATAATTCTTGAGATTTTTTCTACTTTCATGCTTGATCTTGAAATATGAGTTTAAGGTGGAATAATGTTTGTTATGCATTGTTAATTGAGTTAATTAGTACCCAGTACGTATAGCAACCGATTCTTTTAGTTTAACAAGATTTCTCAGTATCAAGCCTTAGATACGTAATTGTTGTGAGAAAATACTTGTGGTTTCTCGGTTTCTAGTCCGGCTCGAGTCTTAAAAATGGTGTGCAACTAATTGACCCACTTAAAAAAAATGATAATTCTGCTATGGTTTTGCAGGCACAGACCTATAGAAGGATTCAGTGAAGAAATCCTGACAAAATCAACAAACCACACTCGAAATAAATCAGCAACACTAGACAACAGCAACAGCGTTCCTAATTCTCCAACTGCTCAACCCTTATCCCCTGCCTCTCATGTCCAAAACTGGTTTTCCAACATCCTTAAACCCTCCCACTCCAACCAATCCAACGACTCTCCTCCTCCCACTTTTAATCTAACCGCCCCAACTCTCCCGCCTCGTCAATCATCCCTCCGCCGCTCTCGCTTCCAAACCGACCCATCTCTTCCTCCTCCTTCGCCTGGTACTCCCTCCCGCCGAACTTTCAAACCCGCTCCGTTGAAGGATGCCCAAGTTCTTGATCACCCGCTTTCTCCCGGCAAAAATATTCTCACCGACTCGGCTCCTAGGAAGTCATTCTCTTCCTCCCAACCGCTGTCTCCGCCGAGGAAACTTGTCGAATCGGCTAACCGGAGGTCCATATCTAGGTCTACTTGCTCCGTCGAGAAAATTGGACCCAAGGTTAACGCAAATGGGGGACACAAGGAAGAAAAGGGAGATAAGGAAGTTAGTCTTAATGGGTTCCTGAAACAGCAAAGAATCAAGATTGATAAGATTTTGAATGGGGAGGTCGATGCTAAGGCCAAGATCATACTCTCTGCTCCTTCAAACAGTTGAGTAGTATATACCCACAGACATTTTCAATTGAAATAATATTTGTTTTCTTTGGTGGGTATGGGTGGTAATGGGGGGGGGCGGCGGTGCTCTCAAGTAGTATTGCTACTTCTTGTTGGTGGTGAATTTCTTTGGGATTTCCCGATGCAGGTACTGCTTCAATGGTGGCGGCGATATGCTATGCGTGGCTATTGCAGAACAGGTTGGTGAAGGGCAAAGGAGAGGGTGATGAAGCAGGGACTGTGGTGGTGCCTGTGATGAATTTAAAGAGACAAAAGATGTGGAAGCAAAGGCAGGCTGCTTGGCTATTCAACCATCTTGGCCTTGATGCTGCCTCATTGCTCTTTGCTGATGAGGTATGCTAAATTGTGTTTGTTTCATTGTTTGAGAAATGTTGGATTATTTGGTCCATCACAATTTTGATTTTTGGAATCTCACCATGTGTTGGATTGACTCTTTGAAGTTACAAGCTTTTATACAATAGGTGTGCGATTCTAATGTGTTGAATGCTTCAAGTTTCACTTCTGATTTTTCTTCTTGAAATTGAACCAAGATCCGTGAATTGTTTGGTACTACCATAGCTACTAAATTATCTTGAGGATTTTAGCCCATTCAGAAGAGAAATGCAAGTTGTAGAATCCAATTGCACTGTGAAAGAAAAACTTCACATAAGGTTCATCATAAAACATGAAAGTAGATTAAATTTGGCCTTCTGTGGTTGAAAGTAAGAGGCTTGAACATACTCATTCCTTTAAACAAGAAGAAAAAGATGTTGAGCTTCTTGCTCACTTTGGAATCTCCCTAATTTCTTACTCTAGACAGTTTATCTAATGTAACTTTTGGTTTTGCACCCATCAATTGGAGAGTTTGGCTTTAATAGAATGATTGGAATATCTTTGCTCATGTTTAGAAGTAGTTTGTTTAGTTTGTTTCTTCTCCACGTTGTTCTGATTATTTGACAGTAAAATAGCCATAAGAATTTTCTGACTTTTTAATATCCATTCTCGTAGGTGGATTTAGAGAGTCTAATGATGGCAGGGAGATTAAATCTTCTTGTGGTGGGACAAGATATCCTCAAAAACAGTAATGAGGTCAGTATGTAGTATTGAAAGATCAACTGGGAATGAAATGCAACAAATGGAAGAACTTTTAGGGAATGAAATGCAACAAATGGAAGAACTTTTAAGGAATGATTTCTTTATCAAGACATGGGGCGGTTCACTTGTGTCGATTTTCCAGTAATGATTTTTTTTTCTGCGTAGGTTGGCTCTCAGTGCACTATTCTTACGGATAATTACTGTGAGGATGCCTATGATCTGCTTGAAACTCCTGTCCTTAAAAGACTTCTGGTAAACTAGCGACTCTATATTGTATATCCTTCTATGCATTTATGTTTATAAATAAATGACTTCTCTCGGTGGAGATCCTCAAAGGGTTTGCTGTGTTACAGCTTGCCGGCATCCTCTTAGATACACAGAATCTGAAAGCAACTGATAAATTGCCAATGACAAGAGATGCAGAGGCAGTCCAGTTGCTGCTAGTTGGCTCAGCCCCCAATTATAGAAGTGCCATTTTCAACCAATGTAAGCAAAGATCTAATGAAGAGTGAATAATTCAAATTATTTTTTCTTCTCCTTTGTATATATATTGTTCTCTCTTTTAATGAATTTTTGTTGGTCTTTATTAGTGATACAAGACCAAAAAGACAATTCATTCTTTGAAGCATTGCGATTAAACTACGGAAGGCCCCCAAGTGAAAGTAAGCTATCTTAACTTGAACATCTCAATCAGTTTTTCTATTTTTTTCTTAGAATAATTAAGAATTTGTTATTGTTCACAGCTGTGGTTAGAAGTTGATTCTTTTTGTCCCCTCGTCACCAAAATTCTTTCTTTTCTTCATAATGTTATTTCAATAAGAAATTACTTATTTTGAATGACGAGGAATTAATATTGTATAATAAGCATCAGAATTTGATTAACATTCAGGTTTATAGTACTAAATTTCTCAGCTATATTCAACAAGGGTAGAGCTTGAACTTGACCGCTGTAGCGCATGAATTCAATTATTTGTGTTGCTTGAAATATTCTTTTGTTACATACATTAATTGATCTTGTTTTGGATGGTGAATTTGAATTAGGTGGTCATGCTAGTACAGCCCTGATGGACCGTAAGACAACAGAGAGGAAGTCCACATCTGTCTCTAGCCATGAATCCACTACACCACAGAAATCAGACAAAAATTCCAGTGACGAGAGAAATGTAAAACCTAGTAAAGAGGCACCAAAATCAGGTAATGTACTACTTCCTCTGTTCCCTTTTGTCTGCCATTTAAGGTTTTAGCATTAGGATTAAGAAAGTTAATTACTCCAGTTGTTTTAACTGAAAGATCCTTAATCTCTCTCTTAACTTTTACCTTTATTGGTTTTAGGAATAAACAAAATCTATCACTAGAAGCGTAAACTTAGAAAAGTAAGGAAATATTTCCTTGGTTTTTTCAAAGTAACAATATTTAGAAACAAAATGCTTCTGATAAAACACCAAATAAAAAAGAACGGAGGGAGTACCTTTTAATAACAAACAAGTATTTTAGTTATAACCTTTATTGTTTATTTTATGCTTAAAACATGGTTGTAATAACCGTTTATGTAGTTAAACTAGAGGCAAAACAAGCAGCAGCAGCAGCTAAAGTACCAGAGCAAGAACCTGCCAATAATTCTCGTGGCAAGAACAAATTCTTCTTGGCAAAGTGGTTCGGCTTCGGTTCCAAGTGAAAGGCTAGAAGATGTGTGCGTCATTTTTGCAGTAGGGAAGAGGAAATGGTCATGAGGACTTGCCTTTTGGTCCTATTATCCCCATTCTTTCTGGTTCTTCTCATCTGGCTCCCATTCCTCGATCTCTCTGAGTATCCTCTTTGCCCCTTCCGAATAGTTTTCTCTCCCTGCTACTCTTCCATTACCATTATTATTTTTGTACCATTACAATAAATTCTTAATAAGTTATAAGAAACTACTAGAAGTTAGTCATTACTTTGGTAGCCGCCATTTTGATTACTACGACAATCTTGATCTTGTCAAGTAGTAACTGGTAGGAATTTTGTTTGCATATTACTTATCACTTATAAGCAAGTAGTAGTAGTTTATTCTGTCATCCATTCATTCAAATGAGCAGGAGTAATTTTATTTTTATTATTATTATTATTATTATTATTATTATTATTATTATTATTATTATTACTATTGTTATTCTTCCTCCTCTTATTATTATTAGTATTATTATTATTATGTCATATTTAGTGTCACCTTACTGTATGCACCGCCACCAACATAAACCACCCATTCCAGATCACACCTCATCAAAACTCAGCACGTTGTTTTGTCCAGATTTAATAAAACAGAAAATCCCCAAGCTTATATATGTTTTCTTAAATAAAAAAATAATAGAACGGCAGAATATAATTGTGCTTCATAGAGAAACTATTGTTCAGCTAGTAAGTACGTACTGTTTTCATGAGGTAAGTCATCGCTGATAATTATTTGTCATTCAGTAGTAGCACTTGACCGGAGTTCTTCATTCCCTTTTCTTTTCTCTGGCAGTCAAACTTAGCATTCTAACGAATTGGAAAAACCCCAAAAGAATATTCTCCTGTTGGTATTTAGTGTTTTCAGTCAATGTTATTTGATGGATAGTTTAACCAAATTGGAATTTCAATTCTTATAATTGGAATTTAACTCCTCTATTGACTATGATTAAGAACAATCTTTTATTTGTATCATTGAACGTACTTGCATATTAGAGGACAATAAAATTTCATATTAAAGTAAGAGAAAAAAAAGATAATGATGCATTTTGAAAAAATCGCCCAAAACTAACTCAATCGTCATGTGAAGTTACACTAATCACATGCATGAGCCTCCCCTTTGCCGGATACAGACATTCAGTATCCTATGTAAATCACATTGCCAAATCTCTCTTCTTTTGCATAAAATACTATATAAGTTTCAGGAATCACATACATCTAAACATATACATATCTTTGCAAGAAAAAAAAAACTTGCTAGAAATTAAACTGCTCATATTTCAAGACCAGATCAAAGGTAAAAATACATTGATATTATGGAGAATTGGAGAGAGGGTCAGATTCAAATGCCTCTAGATGTGAAATTAAACACACATTGGCCATGTTACATGATACAATCTGTCTTGTCCATTTGTGTCCACACCACTTGCTCTTCCTCATCCTCCCAGCTGTACCTAACTGTATGCTAACTTCCAACAATTTCTCTTGTGCCCAATCATCTGTTACTCTCCCAAACCCAATCTGTATCCCTCATCTCCCCCCATCCTCCCCCCATCCCATTCGTGGTACCGATAAATCCTATCAAATTTTTATACTAACTGATTCGGCAAAATTTAGAGTAATTTTTTCTTACTTTAAATAATCATTTTAGATTTTGAAGCATCAATTAGTATGAAAATTTTAGAACATTTGTCAACCGACTCGCATATAATTGGTTGAAAGAGAAGAAGAAAATGAAAATGTAGAACCATTATTTGAAAAAAGGACAAACTTTATGTAGCCATTGAATTGGATCTACCTAACAACTTTCTTTTCTTAACATCCTTATTCAAATTTGGGTGTTGAAGATGATGTAACAACATTGGTGGTGGTGGTGGTGCTCCCATGTTCCTAATCTGCTACTCAACTTTCCACGCATAGAGAAACAGGCAAAACTCAGATGGCCCACCTGCACTAATCCCTTCAAATGAAGAACCAGAACCAGAACCAGAAGAGCCTGATCCTGATGTGTCAGATGACATTGGTGTGGATGTCAAAGAAGATAATGCTGGTGAAGAAGATGAAGTTGAGAGTGATGATGATGATGGCATTGGTGTAATAATTGGCTTGAAAATGAACAGAGCATGCCTCAAACCAGGACTAAACAACCAATCATGAACATCCCAGTAAACTTCTACTCTTAACTTGCTAAGAAGAATGACCTCATTACCTCTAAACTTCCACTGAAGATGCTTCACAAGAATTACCAAATTTCCATCCAGCCTAATCTCCATCTCTGGCTCAACCCCATTACCAGAAAAAATGCCATTACTTCTGTTGTTGTTGTTGTTGCATTCAATTGAGATTTCATGGGACCTTCCTTTCTCATGAAACTTGACTCTTGTGCAGAACTTTTTCTTGCCAAAGATGTGTTCTTTTCTTGAAACCAAGATAGGATCAAGAAGAGCAGGCCTGCACCCTGTTTTTCTATATGCATCTTTCTTTAAATCCCCAAGTAAGAGCACAACCTCTTCACTGCAGACAACAGCAACATAATACTCTGATATGGGTTCTGTTTCTCCATTGAATTTCGCTCCCTTCAAGTCCCAAAAGATGTCTAAACCTACTTTTCCATCAACAACAAACCTCTTGCTCCCCTGTTTCCTCCAGAAATACCATGGCTTCAGCTCCACTTTACAGGTGCACTTGCTCTGCTGCTGCTGCTGATCTCCTAATTGATCAGGACCGTCAACAGAGACTGACAGGCCATGGAGGAGAAGGTTCTTGCACCATGTGATTGTGATCAAACGGCTCTGATCAGCAATCTTTGTACGGTACACAGACATGAACACGCTCTGCCCTGATCTTGTTACTGTGGCTGATGCAGGGTCATGGTCATGACTCTGCTTCTCACTTGATGTAAAACAAGCAGGAATCCCAATTGGGTGGTCTTGCATTTCTGCAAATTTTACAAAAAGAATTGATGAGATTGGATTGAGTGGGAGAAGAAATTGAATTGATTGGTAGTATATAATTTAGGAGAGAAGAGAAAGGGGAGATCTGTAGTAATGACAGATGTGCTCTTGGTTGTATTAAGAAGGATATGAAGAATTTAAAATGGGGAAATTAGATGGCAGTGAGTGAGAGTGAGTGTTGTGAAGAAATAATAAATAATAATAAATTTATAATTCGGTGGTACTTCTTATAAGTTACAACGTAAGAGTTCACGTCTCGAGTTCGAATTTCTGCCTTAATATTTAATTATATATGCTTAACTTATCCTGGAATTCGAATTTTATACATTTGTCCTGTATCTTTTGTTTTCTTGACTTTTTTTTTTTTTTTAGCGAAGACAACTTTATTAAATCCAAGGTGGCTTATATGCTTAGAATACTTGTTCCCATGCAATGCATGGTTAAAAAAAAGCAGAGTTTCACCAGATCTGTTGTATAGATTTCTACGTATACAGTGATTAAATCCTTGGAATGGAAGAATGACAGCACATCAAAAAGAAGAGGGTAAAATTGAATTGATCTGTCAATTTTTTAAGATAAAATTGGATCATTTTGGTATATCCCAAAAAAGTAATAATTCAATATGGTTTTGTTTATGGGTTGTTCAATTTTCAAGGATTTGGGGTTTTTTTTTTTTT
>NBIL01023426.1:0-11241 GCA_002752925.1 Viola pubescens var. scabriuscula
AAGGAAATAGTAACATTTTTTAACATAATTTCATCCAAAAAAAATTTAAATATTAAAACTCGAGACTATAATTAAAATTTTTTTCGTTTAAAAAAAAGGTCGGAATAGAATCAATTGGGAAAAAGGAGGAGCTGAATTAATTTTGTGGGCATCCCATTTCTGTTGATTATTGTTCTGAAAACGAGGGATGGGGCTTGACGAGGACTCATGGTCATGTTCATGGCCATTCCAACTTTATTTTTTAAAGAGAGAAAGAAAAAAGATTGTATGAGGAAACTGACTTAGAGCACAAAAAAGCATAAGCAGCTGAACACAAAAATTCCAGCCGGCCATGTTTCTTGTATTATTTATTACTTTTAATATATAAATAAAGAGGAGGAAAAAAACAAGTTGCAATTTATTATTAAGTTATAAAAACACCAAGGCCAATCTGGATCTTAAGGTTTGCACAAGGCAGATATAAGCAAGGATCCAATCCTAGTTGTTTTGTTGTTTGTATATGCAGTAATCGCATTTCTTTGGTTATTGTTTAATTAAAAATATAATATAAACCACTAAAAAGCTGCCTAATTAGCCTAATAATTAAGGATATTAGAATTTAAAAAAAACCGTTTATTAATTCATTTTGTCAAAAGTTGATTTCAAATCAAATCAAATCTCAAAATTAATTACTAATCGACCGTTGAAACGATTACACGTAGCTGGTCAATTTCTTCTAGGGTTTTTCTTTTTTAAAAATAAAAAATTACGGTGAGATTGATAAATCGTGACGAAGTAAGCAAATAGTTCTTTTAAATATTATTTTTTATTCTCCTGTTCGAATCGGGGTTTGAAACCAAACTTCTCCCATCAGTTAGACGATCAATATACGTAACTAAATTTAATCATGGAAAATAGCGAATAATTTCACATAGGATGGTTAAGTGTATAAACATTGTTCGATGATAGATTATTCACGAGATCTTCATGAAATTACCGATGTATTAAGATTTAAGACCTATTTTCTCTCAAATCTATTCTTAATTTTGAGTCTTCTTGATGACTAGGTACTACGTGCATTATTTCCTGCGTTGTTTTAGGGTTAAGTATTGTATTAAATATTAGTAATCCCTAGATTCTGGCACTTTGCATTACAAATTTAGAATATATCTTTTTTATTGGCACCTTCCACTTGGAATATTTTGTAGTATTTTTTTATAATATATATATAAATTGATGAAAAATGCACTGACCCCATGGCATCCACGAGCCCCATAATAATAATAATAATAATTTTTAAAAAATAAGAAAACGTACCTTCTTCTCATTCTTGTCACCAACAACTCATTCAATTTGGAGAGGTTCATGCATTTGCCTACCTTTCTCCTATTCTTCCACTTGTTCCAAAGCTATAATTCATCACTTGGGTTGGGTCCAATGAACCTTCCCATTTCTTTTATTTTTTATTTTTTTTCTAACCATCATCGGTTACTTTTAAGGTTGTAATATTTCTAATAAACATACTTTATGATTAAGGTTCATCATCTCCTTGATTACAAATTTAAAACACCCAACCCAACCCAACCCAACTTGTACAATAATAAGAGAACCACTCATCCTAATTATCTTTTCATATTATATTGTTTTGAGAAATGGTATATCAGATGGGTGCGATGAAGTTGGTTTAGGACTTACGCTGACCTACTAAGATTTCGTATTCAAATCTTGAAGTAACAATTATTTTAAGACTCCAACACGGAGAACTATGAATTAATCTAATCTGAAAAATAATCAAGAACATCACATCATATTAAAAAAAGAAAAAAGAAAAAAAAAATGGGTACATACATCAACTAAAATAAAAAGTCGTTCTAAGAAGAGCAAAATACAAACCAGTGTTGTGTTGTGTTGCAATGTGGAATGTGTGATCAAGAGTGTGATGGGCCCAAATATCTCTATCAATTAAAGTTTCAAACAAGTTTGGCCCACGCCCTTTTCCTATGTTTCAAAGAAACTTGGCGTTTGATGTGTGGCAGACACATCTTTCTTTCTTGTCAAATTCAATGGTTTCTGGAGAAACAAGAACCCATGTAGTATTTTTTGACTACCTCACTCACTTATTAAAGAGGAGACCAAGAAGTTGGAATTTGTAAAGAGACACGGTTTCATTTCGTACCCTTAGTGGTAATCATGATTACTTATTTTGGGCCTCTCTTGTTTATCTTCCAATAATACTCATTAGTCATTATTATTTTATTATTTATAGGTTAACACTAGGCAAGTTTAAATCGCCTAATCTGTTCGCACCGAGTCAGCCCAGCAAATCGTGCAAAAGTTTGTTTCTCTGGCCCTTGTTTGAGCAAACCAAGGCGAGAAAAGATCTGGTGGAAAACAGTATCGTATTTGAAGTGAGGTATAAAACTCAGATCAAAGTTTCCAACAGAAGAGTACCCAAACCCAAACTGCTATACAGGGCAAGCATACAAGTCAATGCATTTAGACGCAAGCACAAGAGTTTTTTCAGGCGCAACGCGTATAATCAATATCAGTACCAAAGACCTGTACCAGATAAGCGAATACAAGAGAAGAAGGAGACCTAAGTTTTCCAGCTTAGTAATCGTACAAACCCTCCTGTTCCCACACATCAACAAGGAAATCCACCATTTCCTGCCATTCGAAATTGCATAAGAAAATCAGAAACGGGTGTGTTTGCATTGGCAAATTATACCAGTAGTGGGAACCGAGGCAGAAGCGAACTTACTGCCAGAGGGATGTGTTGGCGGAAAGGCTTACTAGTCCCAAGTAAACTCTCATAAGTCGAAGTCCAACTGCAAAACATATTGGTTGAAACTCATGTGGGCATAAGTATTCAATAGGCGTCCCATAACATAATTGCAGACAACAAATCTTTGATGACACATAAGATAACCCACGAGAATGGGCTGTGTCTAATAAATGAATTTCACCAGGGATTTTTCATCCCATAAAAGTCATGGAGAGAGGACTTTACTCCAAAAATCAGAGAATATAACAGTTCACACTTGGAATTCTTGCTAGTATTCATATTGACATGTTTCAAACATGGATCAAAAAGAAAAAGATCAATGACAGCAACTTCATTTAAAGAATTTAAAGCTGTATGATACCAAGCAAAGAATATCACCTTATCGAGGGTTCTCGAAGTTGTGCCTTGCTCTGGGACTTTTTTGTTCCAAGCCACTGCTGCCTTGTTTGATTCCAGAGAAGTAGACCTACATCCCAACAGGTTTCCATTGTTAAAGGACATCAGTAAGCAGATACATCAGCAAATCGAAAAACTGAATGAAATGACAATAAAAGACATTAACATAAGACAAAATAGAAGAAGCTCCTAAGTTCTCTGTAGGAACCACTAACTAATGCAGCCCCTAACATCCATGCACAGAATATGAAAAACGCCATGGAGAGATAACAAACATACTATTTCAATTGGGAAGACTCTAGTTTGGGGGACAAATAGAAATTTTGAACTATGAAAAACATGCAAAAATCATCTTAGGTAATGGAGTGAAGAAATTGCCAAAAATGACTTACCATGGTTAACAAATTCAGAAGGGTTGCTAGTGCTGCCAGCATGACTGCATGCATCAAACGGCAGGTTTGATGCGCTGATTGATGAAATGCTTCCCAGGGATTGCGGTACAATATGGTCCATTTCACATGCACTACTGCTCCAAAAATCTTCAGATATGCTGGATTTCCTCACTATTTGGCCTTGAATTAATGATCCGTTTTGTCGCTCATCAACCGTTATAATTGTAGAGGGTTTAGCAAAGCATCCAAAACAACCTCTGCTCTGTTACAAATCAGGTTTCACCATAGGATGTGATTAGCACCAACAAGCAACAAAGTATAAAAAAAAATCTATTGAAATAAAACCTTCATCGATTTTACGATTTACTAGCCGTCTTTTTCCCAAGATATAACCAAAACTTCAGTTCTTAAGATGCTAATTATGATACTCTGACTACACTATTATAATCATGTGCTAAACCAGAAAGAAAAAAAACTTCAGAAAAAGACTGATTTTGGAGAATAAAATATCATGACAGCTTCAGTTCTGTGGTCATCTACACACTATAACAAACAGAGCTACAATCGCTTCATCCCAAATGTCACAAACTTAACAACTAGCATCCCATACACAAATTTCGGCCAGAACCACTCAAAACCGGTCCAAGATCTTACTGCTAAACACACTGATCTACCCAATAAAAGCTCAAAAAATATGAAAAGAGAAGGACCTCCACTGCATTCTTTTCTTAAACGCTTCGATTTCCAGGCGCTTAAGAACCCTAAAACAACCTCCACAAAGCAATTCAAACGAACGAGGACAAGTTTGATTCAGAAAATAACATCTAGCATACATATCTTATTTCCCACTCAAAAACTGGAGGAGAGGGGAAAAAAGGGAGAAATAACAGCTATTGACGACTGGGAGAAGGAAAGTATAGAAGAACAAAGTAAATGAAAGGCATACTTCGTCTGTCACACTAGCTTACGCAACAAGAAAACAAGGGAATAGAATTAATTTTAATGGAGGGAATCAGAGACGAAAAAGCTCACCCCATGCACTCGACAAAGTAACAGATCCAGGAAGGGAGGAATCTACAGAATTGCATTTAGAGATCAGAGGGCGGAGATTTTCGCTGGAAAGAACCTGATCCGGCCGAGAAGAAGAAACCTAACAATCCTTCGCCGTATCAACAAACAACAAATAACAATAAGTCAAATCCAATCGAAATTACCAAAAATTATAAACAACGAAGATGACACTAATGATAATAAGGCGCTGTTTGGTTTGAGACCTAAAAGCTGGCATCGTTGAAATGGGTTTTTCTTCTTCTTGTTTCTTCTTCTCCTTCCCGAAGCAATTTGGTCCCTCTGGTTGGTTTGCTGAATCAACCAAAGGGCTATTGCTTCTGTTCTTTCTCTGGTTTTGATTTTGATTTTGGGTTTTACAACAAATAATATTTGTGCGTTCTGCGCCCTTTTTTCATTTCTGCCCCAAATAAGGAAATAATGGGTTTTAATTTTCATTTCTATTTACCAAAAAATACGAAAAAAAGAAGCCAGCATTAATCATGGTTTGTTTCTCACTTCCGTCTATTAAAAAAATAAAAAATAATTAATATTGCTTCTGCTTCTACTTCGGATTAACTCGTGAATTAAAATCAGAAAAGTTCGATCTTCGTCCCACCTATATTTATTAAAATAAAAAGAAGAAGGTATATTGGTCTACAAAGAGTAATAATAATTGACACTTAAGGGACATGAATAAGAAGGAGAGAGGTCAGCTAATTACTCCATTAAGCTGCAATGACTGTGACATGTCTCCTAAATCCTAATCCAAAAGTCTCTTTCACTTTATATCTTTCCTACAAAATAATGTATACTCTTCTCTTCGTGTACGTTTCTATCAAATGTAAATTCGGCCAATTCTGCTTTGCATTTGCAATTGCAATTCCTCTTTCTTAGATGGTTCATGGGTTGCGATAACAATCAACGAGCCCAAAGCCCATTAGATGGTGGGCCTCATAGTTCTGACTTCTGATTTTTGCTTTTTTTTGTTTGAGAAATGGTTTTTGTTTGATTGATCCTTGAAACACAAATCAAATGACATTTGATAGGATGATCACTTTTATTTACATGATATACTTATATTGCATGGAATATGTTTTAATTTGATACAACAGGAAGTTTAATTTTTTGTAAACAGAGTTAATTAAGTATGAAACTGATTAGGTGGTCAGGATTGGAGGGAGCAACTCAGATTTTGTGCCTAGGATTCGAGCCTTGGTGTCAGGAAAAAACTGAATTCCTGGAATTGTTGTCACTTCTCCATTGTTGCTGCTGACTTGAATTGGATACCTCAGCAGGTGAGACATTGAATCACCTTCCTCGAAAGTTTCGCTCGTGTACACGTTCCAGTTCTCCTCCGCAATCTGATTCACTAGCTTCACGCAATATGCGGTTTCAGGATGTTGGAAGGAAGGATCAAGAAGTCCGAGGTGCTCATACCATAGCGACATTCGAAACCCGTATATCTGACCCCTTGCTGGTTGTCCAGTTGCCAAATGATGTGGCTGGAATGCTCCCATTGCTATCTCAGTGTCCCTCGCGCCATCCATTGATCGCTGGTTGATGTTGGCAGAACCAATGATTATGTACTCATCGTCAACTGCCAAAAACAAAAATAGGGTTTCTAAAGCTTAAATTTCTGTTTCAAATGCTGATAGGATAACTAAAATGATTCAAAATGGCATACATTTTACCTATCATCATCTTGGCGTGAACATAAATCATGAAACGACGGGCCTTTTGAGCTCTGCTGTAATCAGAATCAGGTTCAGGTTTCTCAGTAGGTGTATGTTCTCCATTCTTCATTGTTTCTCGGTTTCCGAGGCAGAAGAAGGTTAAGTACTCCCTTGGATCTGCGTCAAGTCCCTTCTTTTTAAGGGCTGCGGTAATGTCAGAATACATCATGTCCATTGTTCTCCTTTGCCAATCTAATATTGCTTGAACAGAACCACTCTCAGGTATCCCTTCAGGCCACATTGGGATGACAATGTAGACAGTAAACCTTTCTCCTGCCTCGATTTTGCTGACAATCTTTAGCGACAGCTCCTTCGGGATTAGATGCAACGCGTTAATCTCCTCGACTCTTATTCTTTGTGGTTTCCATCCGTATGAACTTCCGAGGAAATACTGATTCTCGATGTAGATAAAGTTCTTTGCCCTCCGAATTGCATTGATATATGCATTTTGAATGCTTTTATCAATGATGCAATCTTTTCCACTGATAAGGCCTAATGCAGCTGCTTTGTCAGGTCCCTCAGGAAACCCAAAAGCAGCTCCATCATCGATAGAACGGAATATCTGAACATTCCATGCTTCAGGATCATTCTGTTGCATCACTGGCGCAGGGTTGGTTGTGACTTCTTGAAGCTTGTTTTTTTGGATTAGGAATTGATTCCCAACTTGCCTCCTCCATCGTTGCTCGAAATTATACAGAACATCCCATGCAGCAGGACCTTCAAGTTTACAATGAATATCATGCCAAGGCTCTCTCGGTCCGCCCTTTTGAATAGAGGCACCTGAAAAGTTAGGCTGGTGGAAATCCTGATGATGAGCAGTGCCCAAAGTCTTGAAAAGTGGATGCTCTTGTGTATCATATCTCCCGTCGCAGAGATCAATGCCTCCGACAAAACTAACAATCCCCCTCTTCTTCGACGCCTCATTCTTCACTTCACAATCCACAATCACTGTCTTCTGATGGTGTGTAAACATTGCAGAAATCTGCACTCCCTGGACAATGCTGGACCCATCATCAGGATTTCGAGGGCACAGAACGCAATGCACCTTTGAATTCCTGAAGTACTTCTCTGTGTCTTCATCATGGGTGACCATAAGACCGTCCTTCTTAAATTCCTCGAGCGAAGTCCTGTCATCCCATACAAGCATAAGCACTGTCATTCCCTCTTCCTCTGCCTTCTTTTTGAGCAGCTCGCCGAGTGTCAATTTCCCATCAGGCTTTGGCCTACTCGGGTCCCTTATCAATTTAATTTCAGTATACACAGACCACCCAGTAATGTAAATCAGATGTTTCGCATTATAAATAGCATCAAACACATCCTCCCAGCATCTGTGTGCTTCATAAAACTTTCCTCCTCCGAGAGAAATCTTCGGACTATAACTGTTCGAAACATGAGCATCTTGGTATAGAGTAACTCGGCAACCCCCTCTTTGGTTAAAAAACGCGTAAGGAACTCCCTCGTACTGCGAATTCTTGATTCCTTGCGACCACTGCATTCTTTGATCGTGATTAACACTCAAAAACTGCAGCTTCACGTGGATTTTAGAACCTCCTGATATAGGTTTTCGCTCCTCGTCCAAGATATCGACCCATCGGTCAACTGTGTTCTCTCTGATGACTTCATCGACAGGAACATAAGCTCGACCAATCAATGTTGCCCCGACAGTATTATCATTCTTGACAGTGAATATAACACTTGCAATCGTATGCGCGCAGTAAATGTGAAAGGATTCCTGCCACCGCGGGTTGGAGGGCTCGGTTTGGATCATCCTGGTTCTTGCAACCCTTGCCTTGTCTAGATCAACCGTGGCATAGAGTCCACTACCAGTAATCTGTGTAACATTTTCCCCCCCACAGCATTAATCTTTAAGAGCATAAATTCTTGAAAATGCAGAATAGGAAAGCTGAGAATTTGTTGAGAAAGTTTAAAGTTTACCTGAGGCAGGCAAAGGATTGTTTTTTTTAATTTAGACAGGATTTTTTTTCCACACTTCACCGGTCCATCGCCCTCCAAATTTTCAAGGAAATCAAAAGAAGGGTGAGAAAAAAACTTTTTATCAACGCGGCCCAAAATCAAATGACTGGGTAAAGCCCATTTAAACATTGGCCCATATCTTTTATCAACGCGGCCCATACTGTTCATACTTACACTTACACGGATAAAACTGAGGTACAACTAAAATCCTGAAATTTTCATACAGCAGTTGTTGCAAGGCCTACAAAGTTTATACAGTGTATATTTTTCGACAATAATTACCCATATTTTTTTAAAAAAAATTCGAAATCAATTACTCATATTTCATATCCGATAGTTTTTCGAATTATATCAGTCTCCTAATCCGAAGTGGTAGTTAACATAATAGATTAAGGGAGAAGAAAAAAAATACTTAAAGTAACTAAGTTGTTTTATGAGAAAGGTAAAGTCATCTTTAATGTCTACAAACAAGTAAAATAAAAGAAAAATATGAAAAAAACTAACCTTTGACATACCTAACTCATAAGAAAATAAGTAAAATAAAATAGTTGGTGTACTCACCTTACTAAAGAGATTTAACCCCCAACCAAAGTGTAGCCTATCAACCTCAAATATGGTAACATCAAGGGTCCCGTGTAGCAAACGTTGAGTCATCTATTTGCCGGCAATTATGAACTTTTAATCGTAGCAGTTCGATTCGATTCGATTTGATACTTTTCGAGTAAACCCTTTAAAATTAATAGTAAAGCTACGTACCAAATGATTATGTTGTTTTTTTTGGTTGGTTTATATAGCTAGAGTGGGCTGGGTTGAAGATTAGACAGAATCGTATCTATTCCTAAGCAAAAACGAGGAAGGAAGAGATGAATGTGTTGTAAGAATTTCAATTTAGAATCGATTCCTAGCCTTGGGTTGTTATGGAAAGCAATTCTATATTGGGCCCCAAAAGAAGAACCAAATAAAATGTAACCTACCTTTCTAGCTTATTAGGTAATGAATGATGTTAAACTCGTGTAGCATACGAAAGGTATTTCAATATTCCAAATTTGTCACTAGTGTGACTTACAAGTTTTGCTAAATATCGCTAATTAAGTCACATACTTCTACCAAACAAGTTTTCTTTTTTTCTTTTTTTTTTAAATAAACGGACAACTATAAATAGAAACGATACGAAACAAATCATAAAATTTTGTTAAACAAACTCAAAAATCACGAATTAGTCACACATTAGGTAAATTTGTGATTGCTTCTTCCAAAAGTGCTCCTTTTCTCACTTAATTATGAGCAAAAAGAGAGATTTTTATGAATTTTTATTCTTTTCAAATTTACTCGTATTAATAAGAGACTCTAAAAAAGAACCGGCTAAAATGAATTTTACTTTTTAAACCGAGAATTACATGCTCATAATTGAAAACCAGGCCTGGGCTTGGGCCTTAGTGGTTACGTTAAAGTCTTAATACTACACGGACCTGAGAGACACAAGGTCGGCTCGGGCCCAAAAGGCCCAGCCTCTATTAGCAACAAAAGGTGTTCCGATAGATTTCATTTTCTCTGACTTTGTTACGCATGTATATATATATTAATGAAATTGTGCGGATAATTAATGCAGTTTAGTGGGCACACAACAAACTCTATCAGCTAAGTAGTCTTAGTAGTGTCCCTATTAGTATTAATTTATAGTATGTTTTTCCTTTTATAGTGAGTTATTTATATTTATGCTTACCTATAAAGTTGACAATCCAAATTCCTAAACCTTTCAACTTCAATTCTTCATGCATGGCGACGGACCGCAAATTTCTTTGGTCGTACGTCGTCGTCTTCAAGAAAAAACTATATCTATTTGTATAATTAACACTTGCCGGCACCGGTTATTCAATTTTTTAGTCAACCTCCAACTAAACTAATTAAGCCATAGCTATAGCTAGCTAACCTACATATCAATTATATTAATCGTTTTGGCATGGCTATGTGATATCTATAATTAGTAGTATAACTTATATACGTGCTAATATTTTTTATGATCATTGTTGTTGAACAATACCACCACAGCACAGCAACAACAACACAATTTCAGCAGTCCTAGCTAGCCAACGCTTCCTACTTTTCTGTATTGGATAACTGATGTATATTATCGTATGACATTTACTTGTACTAGCTGTTATTTATTGTACAGGATATATAACTACGCAATACATGTGGCTTTCAATTATATTCATCCTAAAACTAATTGCTTAGTTCTAGTATTATATATTAGATGCAATTGAGTTGTAACACATATATAGATACATAGGTTAGTCAATTAATTTCAGGTAGATATGAAACTTTCATGATATACACTATCGTATATATAAGTTTAATTTCTAAGGATATATACACACACGTCGATGGGAATGTGATCTAATTTAATATATCTTGTCCCATGTATGAATTCCCAACTTCCCAAGTTATTTAGGACACCGTTGACTTATTTTGTCAAGATTTTTCTTTTTCTTTTAACAAAAAAATTGAAGTTCGTAGATGCCACAAATATGCTTGCGGCTACAATTTCTTTAGGGTGAAAATATGATGAAATGCTTATATACATATGTGGCTGAGGTTTAATTAACACTATTAGTTTGCTTGATAAATATATGAATTAACAACCTATATATCAAACATATCAAAAACCCGATAATTAAGGATGTAAAAGAATACATACAATTGCATTCAATATAATAAAGTACTAACACTTAACCGAATTTCTTTTCTTGTAACCCTAATGTAAAGGATTCTTTAATATATTTAAAAATATATATATATATACGTGACGAATGGCACGAGAGAGATCTATGTTCCATTGGCCATACATTATTGTTCATCCTGGAAAGGTAATAATACAATTATTGGTACGATCGAGTGGTTGCAACTATAGCGCTCGATCCTTATGCATTTT
>NBIL01023429.1:0-10864 GCA_002752925.1 Viola pubescens var. scabriuscula
TTGTAAACTGAAATGCATCATCGCGGGTTTTTGCTTCATGAAGAATGCATTGACGAGAAGAATGGGGGTTACCTGGGGAAGAAGCAGCGATGGAGTTAACGGACGGAGCACGATACGATGTTGGCAGCAACAAAGAAGAAGAAGAGGAAGACGACGGCACAAGGGCAACGGCGAGAGCAAGGGGACCCATTGGCACCTGCTTTTACTTTTCTTCTTTTCCCTCTGCTTCTGCTATATAATTATGCAATTTCATTTTCTTATGGCAATAATAGATGTTCTCTTTATTTCGGTATTTTTTTTAATAAGTAAGAGTGAGATTCGAACGATGACGGGTGTCGAATCGGTCAAAAATAAATATAATTTATTTTGTAAATTAACTTAAAACAAAATAAAAGACCAGAATAAAACACTTAAGTGAATGGGGAGTTTTTATGTAAAGCTAAAACAGGAAAATAAACAAAGCAAGTAAAGAATTTTGGCAAAGAATGAGATTCTTAGTCAAAACACAGATGAAAAAGAAAATATCAAATATGAGAGAAATTCTTAATAGAGGTTTGGCAAGCGATGAAATATGAGTTGCAATCATAGACGCATGAGTATTCATCTTCAATCTACAGAGTTGATATAGGATCAAGGTACGCTTATGACCTATGCTTCCCTCCTGTATTAACACCACATCATGTACGCTTAGAGATGATGCCTAACCAACTAGCACCTTGTTGGTTAAAGGATTTACTAAATTGGCTGATGATCGATAGGGGGAGACAACTCCAGACCTAGAATCCTCGGGCGTCAGTCAGGACTGAATCTGATTAACATTTCACCCTACCGTTTCGCGGATGTTCCGACAGCGCGTAGGTGTCTACTTTGATCCTCTTGGTCAATAATCCATAGCCAAGAGGAATGACGGTTGTGTAATCTACTCAACCCTAGATTAGATTGGTCAAATCTAAAATCAATTAGAAAACAAGCTAAGATTATAATGAGATTAGTTAAATGCAGATTTAAAGATTAATAAGACCAATTAGGTCTCATGCAAACTTATATTCATGTTTTAAACGTCTCTACTGACAACAAAAAAGATTAGTTAGAGAAAGACAAGAAAAAAAAACAATACAATTATTTAAACTCTAAATTGTATCTGATCACTCTTCCTATCCTATTAGAAGTCTACAAGGACGAGATAAAGAGATAAGGATGCTATCCCAACTCTTATGCGGATAAGATCATCAGTCGTAATCGCTGTAGGAGTCTTCTGCAAGTATCGCTAGGAATCTTCTACCAACCAAGGGGGACTGTTCTTGGCCAAGAGACTGACCAAGAAAGGTGTCTGCTCCATTCTGTCTAGATTTTGTTCTTTTCTGCCCCTTTTCTACTTTTTCTGCTCCAGAGCTGTCTTCTGCAAACGTAGAGAAATTCATCTCTAATTAGTAGAATCACCATCTAAATTACTAGTAGAATCACCATCTAAATTACATAAAAATAGATAGTAAAAACATATATAATTTAGGCTCAATCAAACGAGTCCAAATTTTTATTAGTATTTTTGTTACTAGATAGATAACTAATGAGCTACATGCTTAATGACTGGCTATATTTTTTTCTAGCAAATTGTGTGTGTGTGTGTGTGTGATAATTAAGTGTTACTTTAGTACACTTCTCAAACTGTGATTCTCTTGTTTTTTTTTTACCTTGAATAGAAGTTTATTTTTATATAAAAATCTAACAGCTATGTATTTTTTAACTGGTTAAGTATTTAAATTTTGATATATTTATTAAAAAATAATATAATAAATTGTAAATCTCTTCATTGCATGGATATATATAGCACAATAAGGTAGTTAATTGTGATTAGGAGTGTTAAAAAATTGGACCAAATCAAACTAAACCAGGCAGAGTAGTTTGGTTTGTTTTTTACTTGTTTGGAAAAAAACGTATGGAAGAAACAAATCCAAACTCTACAAGTGAATATATGCGACAAGAAATGAACCAAAGTTTTAGGATGACAAAATCCTTTAATCTAGTTCATACAATGTCTTTCTCGGGAGCTATTTTGTTTATTTCGTATCTAGATTTTGCACCTTTTCTAGCTCCTCAAGCTCTCGATGGTATGATACTCGTTGATATCGAATTCAGAGGATTAGTTCGTAATAAAACGGTAGAGTTTAGTATTATTTTTCAAATCACAAACCGAACCGAAGAATCAAACTGTTTATTAATAGTTTTTTGTTAGATTAACTTTTTTATACGTTAAACTACAATTTTAGATAATTAGAACTTTATTTCTAATTTCTTAATATGATCTTAAAATGATTTTCTAATAGTTCTTTAAAACAAAATTAATACTTAGCACTATCTTTTTTAATTAATTATTGTAACTATTCACTAATATCGGTTGTAATCCGTTGGTAAAAAATTAGTTCAATTTTAATTAAAATTTTGGATTCCAGCACCAGGAAAAAAAGACTACTACTTCATCAAGTGATGACGTACTGGGAAAAGAAAAGGACAGGTGATATAGACGTCAATATCTATCCGCGTCAGTAGGATATAAATAAATAATGCCACTGATATCATATTTTAGCTAAAAAGAGGATTGTACAAGTTGGCCCAGTTGGCGGTATTATAATTCCCATCAATTAATTACTAATAGAATCACTTAATCAGAAGAACACTCTCAGACGTCAGACTCGGTAATAAAAATCGCCATTATTGGTCAAGATTGTACAAATTGATAAGCTTATATAGAAGGATACAAAACCAAAAACACTGAGAGTGGGAGAGGTGGGGAAAGGGGGAAGTATCGTCTGTATCTTTTCCCTCCTGTCATTTCCAGTCTAATTGCATGCGTTTTTTTCTGAGATCAAGAAGCAAGATGGTCATTTCCAACCTCGTTCGATCCACAGTCAAGGCCACCAGGGTAATATCTAAACCCTTGAATTCCAATGACCCTTTTGTTATGTAGGCTTTTAGTGATTTGAGTATTCCTGGATTCTTGGATCATTTCTCATTCTAGCACTTGATTGCTCAAAACATGCTTTTATCAGTGTCTACTCTTGCTTTCTTTCTCTTGGTGCTTATGTTTTGTATAAAGCCGCATTCTTTCTTTTACTTTAGCTTACTCATGCTGTCTTTGCGGAATCAGAATGTTTAAGTTTTCTTTTATTTTCTTTTCATTGCAGTGTTAATGTTGGTAGATTACCATCTGGAGTTTAGATATTAATGCTTCATTCTCTAACAATAGTGAATGATGTGGCCATTCTAATCTTTGATTATTGGATGTATGTTGCACGTATGATGAAATTCTTATTGGTAGTTTTTTCCCCCCTGTATTACCTGTGAAGTTTTTTTCTGATTTAATGGATGCCATAGCTTGAGTTTGTTGTAATTTTCCTGACAAGTATTTGTTATGCTTGATTCAGTTAAATCACCTTGCCTGACCCATCTTCACTTCTCAATATTTATTAGGCTTTTAATCACTTCATAAGGCTGATCACAGTTGAGATTGGGACTTTTGTCACTGGCTGGGTCAATGCTGGAAAGATTCAGTTTTTTTTTTCCATCTAAAATGCATCTATAAGGCTTAATTGAGAGTATAACTTTGCTAAAAGTTGGAAAAATGCTTCTGTTATACATACTTTTGAATGCTTATAGTTGAATTGGCTTCCCGTTGATATCTTATTTTATTGGACTCTAAATCATAGTATTTTAGCAATTTAGCTGTCTTCTAATTCATGAGGGTGTGTGCTTTCTTTTTCCTCCCGTCCAATTACTGGAATCTTTTAGTTGCATCTCTTCTTCAATCGTTTTGTTTTGGTGGGAAACTCACTGTATTTGTGGATTTTTTGCTCAATTTAAGAACTGAAATCACTGTTAAGGGTTTGTTTAGTTCAGTGCGCGTTCTAGCAACCCTGAAAAAAGAATCTGTAGAGAAGCTGTCACTCAACGCCATTCCTGACTTTTCCATTGTAATGATTTCCCCCCTTTACATTCAGCTTGGTTCTTGTGTCAAAAATACCACCTCTGGAAGTTCACAGGAGTATCTTGTTCCTTTCTTGGCCCGATGGTACAGCCAAGAGGCATCTTTGCAAAAGGAAGATTCACATTCGAAGGTTGATAATGGGTAAGTGATACTCCTTTGTCTGTTATCTATTGTCTGTACTGAAATTTGCACAGGGGAGAGTTCACTTTCGTGTATGCTTAGTTGCTTAGAAGTTCTTCATTTGTGCAGTTACAAGGGTCATGATATGCTTGCACCTTTCACTGCTGGTTGGCAGAGTTCAGATGTGAATCCTCTAGTTATAGAAAAGTCTGAGGTATTTTTCCTTGATAACTATTCTTTTGTTGTCTTCATAGTTATCCAAATTTGAGTTACAAGGCAGTTCTGTAGTCTTCTAAAGATTTGCTTTTCTATCTATTTTGTTTCTTCAAACTTATTTCAGTTGTATAACTAACCAGATGTTGACCAATGATACAGGGTAGCTATGTTTATGACATTAATGGGAAAAAGTACCTTGATTCTCTTGCTGGCCTTTGGTGCACAGCATTGGGTAATCATACTTTATCAAACCTTTTTATTTTCCAAACATGCCGACTCATTTTTCTATGTTCTTAACAGGATTAAGGGTTTAATTTCCTTTTATTTGCAGGGGGAAATGAGCCTCGGCTCGTGGCTGCTGCAACAACACAACTGAATAAATTGCCATTTTACCACTCCTTTTGGAATCGTACTACAAAACCGTCTTTGGTACTCATACTTTCCATTCCCTTTTGTGTGGATTTGTGATTTATATATATATTTTGTTTTGCAATGTTAGGATGTTTTAGGCAACTACTATTTTGAATATTCAATGAACTTTTTCCCTGTTTCCACATAACACACAGACTTCTGCTTGTGCAACCTTTTCATACTATTTGATAGGTCATCATATGAAATACTCTTGAAATAATGTTGAATAATAATTTGATCTCTCAGGATCTTGCAAAGGAACTTCTAGAGACTTTTACTGCATCAAAAATGGGAAAAGCTTTCTTTACAAATAGTGGATCAGAAGCCAACGACACTCAGGTTTGCAGATTTCAGTGCAGTTTTTAAGGAGAAGTAATGATGTTATAACTCCTCTGCAATCATTTTTGTCATATGGATTGAAATTCTTAGGCATTTTCATCATTGGTCAATAGGAGGCATATATGATGAAAAGGTCTTTTTGCTCTTGTACCTATGAGAACTCTGCTAAATCATGGATTGGTGACTGCAAACTGTGAAAGAAATATCCCATTCAAGAGAATTTCATAAACTAAAAAAAAATCAATTGAGAAAAATATAAGTTGATGTCAAATTAGATCTTGCTTTGGCAGTAAATCCAAAATTTGACCTTCAGTTGCAATAGTAATGGTGATGATGGGTGTGATAATGTGGTTCTGATGATTACTTCTTTCTTGTTCAATTATTGTTTGCAGGTGAAGCTAGTATGGTACTATAACAACGCTCTTGGAAGACCAAATAAGAAGAAATTTATAGCCCGAGAAAAATCGTATGTTCCAATGATGTTGTTTATTCCTTTTGGCATTATTCCACGTACTGGTCATCATCTGTGTAGTTTTGCAGGTACCATGGTTCTACTCTGATATCAGCTAGTCTTTCAGGGTGAGATAACTTACATGCACTTTGTCAATTAAAATGTTGCTACCTGACAGTAAACTTCTTAATCAATCAACCTATTCATCTATGCCACAGCCTTCCTGCTTTACATCAGAAGTTTGATCTACCTGCTCCATTTGTATTGCACACTGACTGCCCTCATTACTGGCGCTATCATCTTCCAGGTTTCTACATTACTTTACTCTTTAGATGTTCTTTATGATGTGATAGTTTGTTTTGACAGTCATGCTATTTCATGTGCCAGGTGAGTCAGAGGAGGATTTCTCAACCAGATTAGCCAATAATTTGGAGAACCTTATCTTGAAAGAGGGACCAGATACTGTAAGTTAATCTCATATGTACTGCATTATATGCAAGAGCTTTTTGGTAAGAACTATGTGGTGGATTGTATTGCTTATCTATTGTGGTTTCTTATTGCAGATTGCTGCATTTATTGCTGAGCCTGTAATGGGAGCAGGGGGTGTTATACTCCCCCCTGCAACTTATTTTGACAAGGTGAGTCTTCTATGTTTGCATAACAATGTGCATGAACTGGCCATCTCATAGGCATGGTGATTGAGAATTGCCTCAGTGGAAGCCTAATTATTAAACCTGGTCTGCCTAGCCTGGTCAACACTGATCCAAATTCATAAATTTGGCTATGTTAACAGTCAAACAAGAAATGAAATTGGCTCGTTGGAATGTGGCAGGGCAAACCCTCACTTATCGTCTATTTTCTTTTAGTTTTAAAAAGTAAATAAATAAATACTTATTTTAATTGATTTGGGTCAATCCATTAACCCACTGGTTGAACCACTTACCTGATGACCCAACACCTTGGCCGGGTCTGATTACTATGAGTGGAAGTATAAGTTTTGGCTTGTTTTACTATCATTTTTATTTCTCTTTCGAAGAACAGAATGATAATCTAGGAATTTTAACTGTGATATGTATTTGTTCTGGACTTGCGATTGTGTTTTTTTTTAGACTCTAAGCCCAAACATCCTACTTTGTTAGGCAAATTATGAACAACTTTTTCATTTTGCTATTTTTTGGAACTGTTGTGTTAGGTAATTGGGTTGTAGGCGTGTTTGATTCAAGGGACCCCTGTTGGAATTGGAAAAAAAAGAACCTTCCCCATAAGTTCTTTATTGTAGAAATGTAGTTATTTCTTCTTACTGCTTGCGTTTGAGTGCGTCGATAATTGACCTAAAGTTCTTACAATTTTTTCAATCACGATCCTTCACTTTCTTTAATATTTTTATTTTTATTTTTTACCACGAACACAGCTGACAGCCTTTGCTTGATTGTTGGCATATTTTTTGGGAAATTGAAACATGGATATTCTCATTTGAGTTCTTTGTTCTTTGTTTTTGAAGCTGAGAATCAGTCAGCTGGTTGTTTGTCATGATATAATTCCGGGAGGGCTGTGCTTTGTCCAATAAATCCATGTTGCTGTTAACACAACATGTAGATGTGTGTTTTTCGTCATAATTATTCATTTTATTTTTTGTTCCTTGCAGATTCAAGCGGTAGTGAAAAAGTATGACATTCTCTTCATTGCTGATGAGGTACCTAATATCTTGATCCATATTTTGAAGATGTTTATCGAACATCTCTATACTTGGTAACTTAAGCTTGCTTCATCATTTTCTGCTTTAGGTGATCTGTGCATTTGGAAGGCTTGGAACAATGTATGGATCTGACAAATATAACATAAAACCAGACCTTGTGACTGTAGCGAAGGTAAGTTTTAGAAAATAACATTTAGATGTCTAAATTTGAATAAAAATAATGCTCGCATGTGATGCAACTTTTAATTTCTGCATGTTCTCGCCTTGAGTTTTCAGGCCCTTTCTTCTGCATACATGCCAATTGGAGCTGTTATGGTCAGTCCTGAGATTTCAGATGTGATTCACTCTCAAAGCAGCAAACTTGGTATGTTGATAGTATTGATCATGGAATTCCCTTCTTTATCTTTTTTTTTTCACTACAGAATAGTTTGCCTGATTTCTCAAATGTCAGGTACCTTTTCTCACGGATTCACTTATTCTGGTCATCCTGTCTCCTGTGCGGTTGCAATTGAGGCACTTAGGATATACAAGTGCGTTCCTTTCCGAGATTCTACGATAGAACTTTATTGTCAATTCAAATATCATTCTACATCTCTGTATGCGTTTACTATTTGCCTTCTTGCTCAGCTTAAAAAGCTAGCAGTTAGGGGTATGCTTGTAAAGGTCACAAGAAAGGAAGCCTTAAATTTCACAGCATGTTTATGCATTTTTATCTTTCATGCAAATT
The DNA here is from genome assembly GCA_002752925.1 of Viola pubescens var. scabriuscula. Lineage (NCBI taxonomy): Eukaryota > Viridiplantae > Streptophyta > Magnoliopsida > Malpighiales > Violaceae > Viola > Viola pubescens. Next base: position 7,943 of record NBIL01023429.1, read on the forward strand.
AGCATTATAGTAACCTGAAACTGGAAGGGAATATTATCGCTGATAGTCCCAGATCTGTTCTGTTAGAGGTCGTCTGATTATGTTGTCTACTTACCAATAATTACATGAACTTTTTTACTTGTTGAGCATTTGGGTCCTTACTATGCGGATCTTCACTTGTTATAGAAGTTATGTGTTCTATATTTAGACCTGAACAAAATTTATGTTGTTTGCAGGGAAAGAAACATTCTTGAGCAAGTAAACAGTATTTCTCCAAAGTTTCAAGAGGGTGTCAAAACCTTTTCTGACAGTCCTATCATAGGGGAGGTACATTCTCTCTTTGAAATGTTTAAAGGATAAAATAAAATCTCTCCCTTGAACTTTACTAGTTTGATTTGAAATTGGTCCCTGTACAAGAAATCCCAAATTTCAGACCTTTAAACTTTTAATTTAATTGATTTGAAATCCATCCTTAGAAAAACACTAACAAAGTATGTCCTGCAAGAATTTTCTGAATCTGCTTGTATAAAATTGATACACTAATGCTACAATATCCTACAAAAAAGCAATGTAGATGAAAGAAATTACACGACAAAAATTCAACCCTGACTAAATATGGACTCAAATAAAATAAATTGAAATCTAAAGTTTTTTTTTTCTCGTTCTTCTGGGAGCTTCAACTTACATTAACTTCAGGGGCAATGTATTATTTTAGCAATTATTAAATTTATTATCTGCATGCTTCAGATTCGAGGAACTGGCTTGATCCTTGGCACAGAGTTTACTGACAATAAATCGCCTAACAATCCATTTCCTGCTGAGTGGGGTACGTTTTGTATCTTTTATCATCTCCATTACTGTATATGTACAAATATGCTTTATTTCTGTTCCAAAAGTGGTTTTGAAATATCTCAAAACCCTTTCTCCATTAAACTTCGCTGCAAACTTTTACTTAGAAGGCTCTCTCTATCTGAGAATTGGAAAAAATAATTTTCATTTTCAAATTGTACTAATGTAATTATAATTAACTAAACAAGAAAGTTTTTTCCACGAAAACAATTCTTCCAAGTTTTTCATCAACTTTAGATGCATATGCGAAGCTAAAACAGTTTAACCAGGGTCTTATTTTATGTGGAAGAAGTTAGTCTGTGCCATAAACAGGAGTTAAACTTAGGCGTTGCATTTATCATTTTCCTTACAAATTCTTGTGGTCTTTATCATCTCTGGGCACACAGGGGTAGGAGCATACTTCGCAGCACAATGCGAAAAGAATGGGATGTTAGTACGTGTTGCAGGGGATAACATATTGATGTCTCCACCCTTTATAATTACCTCTGGAGAGGTCGATGAGGTATGTTCTAAGATTGTTTTTCTGACATGTTTGATATGGTTACTGTCGAGGGGGGTATTTTATCTACAAATGAGATAGGGGAGTACAGGGTTTAAGATTTTTGTGTGCAGCTAGACTGCTGAGTGGTTGTGCAACCTATTTTTCCTTACCATTTGGGTGAAACTCTGCTGCTTCCATGATTAAATGCACATGTGCTCTTTCAGAGATGCCAGCACAGTTGCTGGTTTCGGATTACTCAGATGTTTACGGAAAAGGATTTAAGTATCTATATTCTTTTGATTATGGCGTACTAGGTGTGGAGTGTACATGTCCATCTCTGCTTTGCTTGTACAGCTGTTTGATTTTGTTGTTGTGGTGTAGCTACCGTGTTTAAAGACACGAGTGAATACGTTTAAAGTTCGGTTCTTCCTTTATCTTTTGATGGGGTTTACAATGATTTTGTTCTAAAAAAAACTGTATTTGCAGTTGATTAGCATATACGGGATTGCGCTGAAGGCGACTGAAGAGAGGGTAAATGAACTCAAGACTAAGCACAAGAAGTAGTAGGGATATGATGATGAAAAGAATCTGTACATTCATGTGTAGCAAGAATGTATTTGCTTATGTATGATGTGCCTGGTACCTAAATAAACCATTTGTAGGAGCCTAAATAAAACCATTAGCTCTTTTTTTCTTTCTTTTATGCTTTTGCTTACTCCTCGCCTGAAGTTAAAATTGAAACTTGTTGCTGTGTGGTGTATACGGTTAAATTAAATAAATAAAGGATCAGATAAGAGAATGTGTGAATATTCTTGTGCATTGGTTAAGGAAAAATGAGAAGGATGAATGGTATGTGAATTTGTAATATCATATTCTTTCGATCTGTTGGGTATTTTCTCAGCCCTTTACAGATAGCGGGATCGTTCTCAAGGGCGAAGCAAGGAATAAATTGAATAAATTTTTGGGTAGGGGGTAAAATTGCAGATAATATTAATATATAGCGAGTAAAATATATATATATAAAATAAATTTAAATTTAAATGGTAAAAATGGATAAAGGGATCTGGATTCTGACGTTTTATTTAATCGCAACTTTTTTTATTTTTTGTTCCCTTTTACCCCTTCAATTCTGCCACTTTTATTAAGTTACAACCGTACTGTGACTTTTAGCTGGCATAACATTGTTAAGTGCCACGTCATCAACTCATTCGTTGACACGTCAGTTCGCCACGTCATAATTGTGCCACATGACAAGCGATCAGGGGGTTAATTAAACAAAACAAAAAAGTTAAGGGTTGCGATTAATCAATACATTAAAATCCCCTGTTGTTTTATATCTTTTTCTCTTTTAACAAATGCTCTTGATTTTTTTCTAAAAAAAAATGGGGATGCAATGCGAAAAGCCTTTACTGAAGAGAACTAGGACTGTCTTATGAAGTTTTGATGGATAGAAGATAGTAATTATACAAATGATTTTTCTTACAAACAAAACTATAATATATATATATCAGAACAATGAAGTTTCCATAATTCTTGATAGAAAGTGTTAACAAAAAATTAATTCTATGCATTCCCAAAACGAGAGACATTGATATAATATATATTGCACCGAT
>NBIL01023484.1:0-14916 GCA_002752925.1 Viola pubescens var. scabriuscula
ACTCACTCAATTTAAATATTTTTTTATTTTTTTATTTGTAAGTAACCATATTCTATATGCTCCGGAAGCATTTAATGGGGTGGTCATGGTGGTTATACGTTGGGTAATGAATTAAATTTAAATTTAAATTTAAAAAAACTATCCATGTAAGTCACCACCTAACAATCTAAAAGATCTAATCATATATTTAAAATTAAGTAAAATTCAACTATGCGCGCCAAATTAAGACCCTACTTATTTTTCTAGATTAAACTTGATAGACAACCAATTAAGACACACTGATAATAGTACTACTAATGGAAGATTAATTATATAGTAATCCCACCATTTTTAGCACTAGATATTATAATTAAATTATATATTGTTTTTTTGTGGAACCTGCCTACCTTCCCTACATAATACTACTAATTTAGTAATTTATATTTTATTTTATTTTAAGTATATTATTATTATTATGTACTACTTGGAAATTGAACCAATCGTGCATGAGCACGATACTAGCACAATATAAATAAATGAATAACATAAACAGATAAAAATGAGGAAAAGAAAAGAAAAACCATCATAAAAAAAGAAAAAAGAAAACATTTTTTTTACCTCTTCTTCATCACACCAAAAATAAGAAAAAATAAGAAAAAATGATAAAATTCACCCTTGCGTTTGTATCATATGTCAATATAAGTCACTGCATTTATCAATTTGATCTACATTACCCACTTTTTCCTAAAAATAATTATACCTTATTTGACATCTAAAAAAACAGCGATTATGCTGACTTAGAATTAAATTTAAAAATAAAAATATAAAAAATCGACATGTCAGAAAAAAAAAACTAAATAAATAAATAAAATTGAGTGCACAAAAATAGTGGTTTATTATTTTGATCTTACTCGATATTTTATCACTAGAAAAGAGAATGTTATTTTGATCCCGCTCGATATTTTATTTTTGAACATTTTGATCCAATTTTTTATTTTTTAATTAAAAAATGAGTGTTGGGTTTAGTTTTTATGTCATGTCATTTAAAAAAAAATATCAAGTAAATATAGTATAACATAACGGTAATATATCTAAGAATTATTTGTAATACAATGATTTATTTGTTTCGGTTAGAAATGTATACGGATGAATGGAAAAAAGGAAAGAACTTGCTGACCTATGGCCAGCGCGTGAAAAACAGCAGAAGAAGGCAAAAACAAAACCAGCTACTGCTGCTAGCCTGCGACCCATTTCTCTCTTCTTTCTCTGCAACTAAACGGTTGAATTTGTCTGTTAACTACTAGGAGTGTAGTACTACTATCTCTCTCTGTTACTCTGTTTTCCTGTTCTTTTCTTTCTGCTAGAGGATGATGATGCTATGGAGGATTGAAAGTGGAAGTGGAAGACTGAAAGAAAGGTCTGTTCTTTTTTGTTTACTGTAATACTAAATTTTTCTTTTTCTCAACAGCCAAAATAGACTACTCTGTCATCTCTCTCTCGCCAACAAATACTCTGTCATTTCTTTTGTCTGTTCTGCTTCCAAAGCATACACAATATATACACGCCTCTTTTTTTCTCACCCCTGTCTATCTCTTCCATAAAATTAAAAGAGGAGAAAAAGGAAAAACCGACTCAGATTGATTACGCTCATAATCCTTGTTTTGTTTTGTATTGGCTTGATGGGAATGTGACTGTGAGTGAGATTTTTCTTTTTTTTATTCTTTTATATATAAGTTTTATATGTTCTTTTGTTGTTCTTGTGGCTGAGGTTGAAGTGACCCCACTCTGCAATTTTTTGGAACAAACTTAACAATTCTCATCTAAACTTCTCTCGTCTGTCCGTTCGCTTTTATGATTGTTCTTCTTGTATTCTAAGAGGTATCTGGATTTAGCTGCCTTGTTTTAATTATGGCTATGAAGTATAAAGACTTCTGCTTGCCTAATTCAATTGTCCCCCGCTACTTTTCTCTTCATTTTTGCTGTGCTTCTTGATTTGTCAGCTTTGTGGCATTATTTTTTTTTTTATAAAGCTTTAGTTCTTTTTACTTCATAGTACCTCCCTTTAGTTTCCTTTCCCTTTCAAGTTCTGGTTGCTGTCACTTTTAATCCTCAGTTTTGGGTTAAGCACGATATTGAAATCTTCGCTGATTTCATGCTTTTCCAGATTCCCTTTTTCTTTTTTTTGGGATTTGGGGATAGATTTCAAGTGAAAATTAGATTTATAAATTTGGGTTACATACCTTCTCTTTTTCTTTAGGGTTTAGAAAGTGGGCCTGCTGTAGTTGTTGATTGATATCAAGAGGGTCAAAGCTCGAGACTTTGAGATGGATTCAAGCTTAGAAATGTCTTCAAGGCCAGAAATTGATGAAGACAGTGACACCAACAAAGGCAGTATGTGGGTTCTGGATCAGAAGCTTGATCAGCCAATGGATGAAGAAGCTGGAAGACTTAGAAATATGTACTTTGAGAAGGTAACTACTCCAATTTCCCTTTCTGGAGATCATCATTGAATCTGTGCTTACTTTCCCAAAGTTTATAATTACAATTTCAGGGTGCTGAATGTGAGTTTATGGAGTCAGTATCTAAGGTTTTTGGTTTGGGCTTGGTTGTTAATTGATGTAAGTTGAAGTAATGGACATTTGCTTTTTGCCATGTCACGCTTGCAGATTATATTTTATAGACATACTATATTCTAAACACAGTGTCCTTATTAATATACTAGATTTAATTTTGTCTTTGCTAATTCAATTTTGTTTCTTTCAGAAATTCTCTGCACTTTTGATTCTGCGGCTTGCCTTCCAGAGTCTTGGAGTAGTTTACGGTGACCTGGGCACTTCCCCTTTGTATGTGTTTTACAATACATTTCCTCGTGGAATTGATGATCCAGAGGATGTAATTGGAGCTCTTTCGTTGATTATATATTCACTTACTCTTATACCGCTTCTCAAATATGTCTTCGTCGTGTGTAAAGCAAATGACAATGGCCAAGGTAAATCGATCTTATGTATGGAGTTACAAGATGAATTGTTTGTGGTGTCCAGTCATTGGCAAATTTTGATATGATGAACAGCTTGCTATGTATTCTGTTAATGTGGGAAATGGGTTCATAGTGAAAAGGAGAATTACAATCAGTGGTTAAATCAATGTCTTGAGAGTACCCTGTAAAAGAAAAGAGGAGAGCACGAGACTAATGCATAGGAAATTAGGACAGGAAAATGGATGCTATGTTCTTCAGTTAGTTCTTTCATCCTTTTAACGAAGCAATGTGGCATGTACAAGATTCTGTTAAGTTATACTAATGTTTTTGTGTCTAACCAAACCAAATTAAATATTTTGAAAGACAAGCTTTTATACTATTTTGTTCGGAACGTAATGTGAAAGGCATAAAGGCTTTAATTATTGTTTTCCTTCTTTTAGAGGTTATATTTTCTGTAGCTTCAATTTGTTTTCCAGTGACTTTAATTTCATGCGACACTTAGCATGTATTGTTTATGGGTATCCCCTTATCCTCGTTGTGGCACAGGTGGAACATTTGCTCTTTACTCATTGCTCTGTCGGCATGCAAGAGTAAAAACTATTCCAAATCAACACCGAACAGATGAGGATCTAACAACATATAGTCGCTCTACTTTCCATGAACAATCATTTGCTGCTAAAACTAAGCAATGGTTGGAGAGGCATGCATCCAGAAGGAATGCTCTTCTTATTCTAGTCCTTGTTGGCACATGTATGGTGATTGGGGATGGAATTCTCACTCCAGCTATATCTGGTATGTTTATGCTTTTTCCTTGGATCTGTTTCCATCTATGTTCAAAAGAAGAAAAAAAGGTTTCCATCTATAAAGGATCTAGAATGTCTCTCTGTCTCAGAAAAAGAACTGAATGCAATTAAAAATGTAGTAGTTTCCAGTACAATCTTGAACTTACAACTCTGGTTTGAAACCTTTCCAAAACAAGAATGGTATCGAGTGCTTATGTATTGAGAGAAATGGTAGGTCCTTTTTCTTTCAAATGCATTGCACAATAAACATTTGTTTTTGCTCAAAAGCATCAGAAATATATTTTTGATCCTAGGAATACTGGGACCGTGTATTCTTCCAACAGATTGTTTGTTCAAAATGCCGTGTTCATCGCATGTAGAGATGCACCACCATGCTATTGCAGTGATCCTTCTCCATTTATGGTACAAACAAATTGTTGGAAGTATACTTGGTCACAGAGAATACATTGTGAATCTGAGTCTTGCTTATCTGAAGGAAAGCTAATACTTATATAGTTATCCTGTACATACCATTTTTTTTTGTCTCTCTTTAAACCTCCCTAGGAAGTAATTAATCATTCCGTCTATGACAGTTCTTTCAGCTGCTGGCGGGATCAAGGTTAGCCACCCTGCTATGAGTAATGGTATCTTTCTGATCCTGAAAATGAACAAAGTCTTTTGTCTTTCCGTCCCTCTTTCTGCTACTCATTCAATTGTTCTTTGATTCAGTTCTCTATCAATTTAGGCTGCTAAGTCTTGAAACATGTGTTCTGTTTTCTTTTGGACAGATGTAGTCATAGTTGTTGCAGTCATAATATTGGTAGGTCTGTTTAGCATGCAACACTATGGAACAGATAAAGTTGGCTGGCTCTTTGCCCCGATTGTGTTACTTTGGTTTCTTTTGATTGGGGGCATTGGATTGTTCAACATCTGGAAGTATGATAGCACTGTTTTGAAGGCGTTTTCACCTGTATATATTTATCGGTATTTTAGGAGGGGAGGCAAAGATGGTTTTACCTCCCTTGGAGGTATAATGCTTAGTATAACAGGTATAACTCCTTTCCTGCCTGGTTAGCTATTTAGTGTTAAATCAAATACTAGTATTTAAGACTGTGAAAGTGTTCTGAATACATTGTGGACTATTTCAGGTACAGAGGCCCTTTTTGCCGACGTGTCTCATTTTCCAGTCTCAGCGGTACAGATTGCTTTTACAGTAGTTGTGTTTCCTTGCCTCCTATTAGCATATTCTGGACAAGCTGCCTATCTTATGAAAAATACTGATCATGTGGTCGATGCGTTCTATCGCTCAATTCCAGGTTTGAACTGATCTATTACAGGTTGATGCAATTCATTTTGTTTCAAGGGTTATATTGAGTAGCATAACGTCCATCTTGGCCTATTTTCTTACCAAAACCATAGTGTTGGGGACGCACAAAGCTGAATATAACAGACATGTTGATGGAATTTGCAAATTCTAGTCTGTTTCCTAGAATATTAAGCTACTAGAGAGGAAACAGATTGTTGATGTATTGATCCAATTTGAGTCGTTAGGCAAACAAATTGATTATTATAAATGCTTTAGTTTCTGTGGCGATTGGTTACTGGCAGATGCTAAATTGTGATCCTTTTCCCTGCAGATAAGATATATTGGCCTGTATTTATTGTTGCAACTGCAGCTGCTATTGTTGCAAGTCAGGCTACCATATCCGCAACATTCTCCATAATCAAGCAGGCCCTGGCTCTTGGGTGTTTCCCAAGAGTCAAAGTTGTACACACATCAAAAAAGTTTCTTGGGCAGATTTATATTCCAGATATTAATTGGATCCTTATGATTCTTTGCATCTGTGTGACTGCTGGGTTCAAGAACCAAAGTCAAATAGGGAATGCTTATGGTAAGGTTCTCAACTCTTGTTGTTTGGATTTTGAGATATATCCCACTAAAGTATGTGCAAGCAGAAAGATTTACAAATGACTGCAATTGCTATATTTCCTTTTCGACACATGCATGCATAAGCGAAGGTGTTACATTCAAAAGTCAATTTATTTCATTGCGAGTTGGCCATGGGAAATCCTGTGAACAATTTTATGCCTCCTTTCTTATTGGTTATAGTGGGCTTTATTAATACCAATTAAAGTTGGAATAATAAGTGGCAACCACTGATTCTGCAGCTTATAAAGTTAAGCTGGGAGTGGGACTCCTGGCCTAATGTTTTAACTTTTCTTACAGGCCTGTCATTGATGGCAAGAATAAGTCGAGCACTCACCATTTTTGTTGCCACTTATTCCTTGATTCCTAGTGTCCACGTTTTGTATGTGATTGTGGCCTTCGTTTAACTTGACAATTTGTGATGTGTTGTTGCTGAAGACAACTATAAACATATGTTTTTCATAAGAACATATAAGCTAAAACCATCCATCAGCTTCTCTAAACTAAATTGGTTTTTTGTTTTAACAGGAACAGCTGTTGTGATTGTAATGCTGGTAACTACGCTACTCATGACTTTAATCATGTTACTAGTATGGCGTTGCCATTGGATTCTTGTCATGCTCTTCACAGGCTTGTCACTGCTTGTGGAATGCACATACTTTTCTGCAGTACTCTTCAAGGTTGACCAGGGTGGGTGGGTTCCTCTTGTGATTGCGGCAGCGTTTCTTATGATCATGTACGTATGGCATTATGGTACAGTTAAACGCTACGAGTTTGAGATGCATAGTAAGGTTTCCATGGCATGGATCATAGGGCTTGGCCCCAGTTTAGGGCTGGTTAGAGTTCCTGGGATTGGACTTGTGTACACAGAGCTTGCAAGCGGTGTTCCCCACATCTTTTCTCACTTCATCACAAATCTACCTGCCATCCATTCTGTTGTTGTTTTTGTCTGTGTGAAGTACCTCCCAGTCTACACAGTTCCTGAAGAGGAGAGATTCCTTGTAAAGCGGATTGGACCCAAGAATTACCACATGTTCCGTTGTGTTGCAAGATATGGGTATAGAGACCTCCACAAGAAAGATGACGACTTTGAGAAGAAACTCTTTGATGCTCTCTTCACATTTGTTCGACTCGAATCTATGATGGAAGGGTGCTCAGACTCGGACGATTACAGTCTGTATGGGCAGCAAACTCAGCAGTCCAGAGATGGCCTTTTGATCAATAACAATGGACATACCAGTTCTTTTGTAGACCAAACAGTTTCCTCTGTTGATTCAATTGTTTCCGTTAAGTCTCCCTTGCATATGAATTATACGGTAAGATCGTCTGGCCAAACAAGCAGCCAAACAGAGGTTGATGAGCTAGAATTCTTGAATAGTTGCCGGGATGCCGGAGTGGTGCACATCCTTGGGAATACAGTTGTGAGAGCCAGGAGGGATTCTAGATTCTACAAGAGGATTGCTGTTGATTATATCTATGCATTTCTTAGGAAAATATGTAGAGAGAACAGTGTTATTTTTAACATTCCTCATGAGAGTCTCTTGAATGTGGGACAGATATTTTATGTATGAAATTTTTGGTCACGTTTTATTTGATGGTTGATCAATCACAGTAAAGGCTGCCAAAGCATCTTTTCTCTTGATGGTATCACGAGATGAATCTTGTTAATCCCATCCATCAAAACGCAGCTGTTGAAGTTTTATTGTTACATCTTACTTGCATGCTCTAATTAGTACATGAAAGATCGTGTAATTACGTTTTCTTGGTCTCTGTCTATATTTAGTAATATGGCAGGTGTCACGAATTGGAAATGCAATTTTCCCGGGTACTGGTCTGTCTCTCTGCATTCTCAAGACCAAGAGACGTGGAGCATGCTTGTCAAACAAAACACGGTTGTTTGTTTGCAGTGTGGAAAAGCCGAGTTCTTAGTTTTTCCCTTGAAATCTTTTATGAATTTGTGTTGTGGGTACACCAGATTGGGAAAACTCATCGGCTAGATGGTTGAATTTGGAGAGAATATAGTACACGGGTCTTCTTGATTTTGTTGAAATTTGGGCTTCTGCTGTTGGTTGTGGTGGAAGGAGCTGAAATTAGTCGCTGAGGAACAATGTCGTGTAATACAACAACCGATGAGGACAGCAGTAGAAGAAATAGAATGTTGGCAATGGAGCAGCAGCTTGATCCGCCCATGGATGAAGAGGCTATGAGGCTGCGAAATAGGTGTGAGGAAAAGGTACATGGCATTCCTCTTTCATCATACGTTCTCTGCATATATAACCACAACAACAACGAAATAGGATAAATTAGTTAATGGTTTGATGGAGTCTTTTTGTTCCTGTTTGCTGATTTTGTGTTGTTTCATCCAGGAATCTTCTACTCTTTATCTCTTTCAGCTTGCTTTCCAAAGCCTTGGAGTGGTGTATGGAGATTTAGGCACGTCTCCCTTGTATGTTTTCTACAATACATTTCCGGATGGAATCAAGGATCCAGAGGATGTGATTGGAGCTCTTTCGTTGATTATATATACTCTTACCCTCATCCCACTCATCAAGTATGTTTTTATCGTCTGTCGAGCAAATGATAATGGCCAAGGTAAACTGATCTCAGCCTCTCCAGACAGTTCTTAATTATGAAAACATCATTGCCTTAAGGAAAAACAATATTAAGTTGTTCTCATCCACTGTTGGCAACTATTATAAGGAACTTCACTGTATGATCATTAATTCCTCATATTAGTTCTCGCTCAATACGTCATTTTAGGTCCGAACCACATGTATCCCTTAGCCCACAACTGAGGACTAATCTTGTTCGCTCTAGGTTGGTCCACTAAGGGGTAAATTGCTAATATACATCTGCGAGGGTTTATTTTTATTAACCTGTGAACTCAAAAGATGATAACTCAACCTTCGTGCTTTACTTTTGTTGCACACTTTCAACATCAACCCAAGTTGCACGCCCATGTTGATATTTCCTTCCCTCTATTGGTGCAGGGGGAACATTTGCTCTTTATTCGCTACTGTGTCGTCATGCAAACATAAGGATCATTCCCAACTATGACCGTACTGATGAGAAGCTAACAACTTATAGTCAGTCTACAAACCTTGAGAATTCGCTTGCTGCGAAGACAAAGAAGTGGTTAGAGCGAAATGCATTCAGGAAGAATTTACTTCTTGTTCTTGTCCTTGTAGGCTCTTGCATGGTGATTGGAGATGGGATCCTGACTCCTGCTATTTCAGGTTTTCATGCTATTCATTCTCGAGACTTAGAGGGCCTTTTTGCTTATCAATCATTGCGAAGCTTTCTATCTGCAAATCTCTCTTTAAAATATGCTATACAAGTATCATTTCCAACAGCAAACAGAGGACCACATTGGAAGATTTCAGTCTGGTTAATCTCATAAATGAAAACAAAATGCTAATCTACTGTTTCTGGCAGTTCTGTCAGCGATTCAAGGAATCAAGCTAGGGCATCCTAAAGTGACTAACGGTATGTCCTTCCTCTTGGACTAAAGTGCTTGTTGTATGTGTTTCCATTGTCGCTCGTGAAAAAAAAATCTGATGAGTCAAGCACATTTTTCTTAAAACATGATGCCTGGTTCCATTGGTGCAGAAGTTGTGGTGGGTGTAGCTGTTATACTGTTGGTAGCTTTGTTCTGTCTACAACACTACGGAACAGATAAAGTTAGCTGGCTGTTTGCACCAGTTGTGCTCATTTGGTTCATGTTAATCGGAGGCATGGGCATTTACAACATTTGGAAGTATGACAGAAGTGCTTTAAAGGCTTTCTCACCTTTCTATATATATCGCTATTTCAGAAGGGGGAAGGTTTATGCATGGATGTCCCTTGGAGGTATTATGCTTAGTATAACAGGTAAAAAAGCCTTCTGTTGCCCCTTTTCTTTAGAGGTCCTTAACCATGTTACTGATTTCAGTCCCAATTGGCATAAACAAGCTCTAACCAGATTTAATATTTGAATTATGATTTTTCATATCTGACAAACAGTTTTTTGTGACCTTATTACAGGGACCGAAGCCCTTTTTGCGGACTTATCACATTTTTCGGTCCCGTCAGTACAGATCGCTTTTACACTAGTAGTATTTCCCTGCCTTCTCTTGGCCTACTCTGGACAAGCCGCCTATCTTCTGAGCAACAGTGAGGATGTAGCTGATGCATTTTATAACTCTGTCCCTGGTTTGTTCCACCTTTCAGTCTCTCGCTCTTTCACACACACACATGGATGCATGGATGCATGTGTGTAATATCCTTGAAGCTGAATGCTGAGTATATTGTCATTGATATGGGAAGCTGAAGCAAGCATAAATAGTGGAAGTAGTACTTCTAGGTTTTATTAGGCTGTTGCAAGATGGAGGTTTGATTGCTTCGGAAATTTCCTGAACAATGAGGAATTCCAAAATATGCTTTTAGGTTGTTGGAATTGATTTGAAAATCAGATTTCGAAAAACCGAACTAACTCAATTCACACAATTCTTAGGAGTTTATAGGAAGTTTCCGTACTGCTTAACGATAGATGTTTTATTCTTGTTGGCAAATCTCTGCAGATATCATTTACTGGCCAGTGTTTGTAGTTGCGACTGGCGCTGCTGTAGTTGCTAGCCAAGCCACTATAACGGCAACCTTTGCACTAATCAAGCAGGCTCTTGCGCTTGATTGTTTCCCAAGAGTTAAAGTTGTGCATACATCAAAGAAATTAGCAAGCCAGATATACATTCCTGATATAAACTGGATCCTCATGATTCTCTGCGTTGCTGTGACAATTGGGTTCAAAGATCAAGTCCAAATCGGAAATGCTACTGGTAAGTGTGTTATCTGTGAGAAGTACTTTTGCTCTTTCTTTTTCGGCAAGAAAAATAAAATGCAATTAAATCGCGATTATTCTACTGTACTTTTCAACAACAGGTGCTGCAGTGGTGATAGTGATGCTGGTGACTACATTCCTTATGATTCTAATCATGATCTTAGTCTGGAGGAGCCATTGGCTTGCTGTCACACTCTTCACCATCTTATCCCTGGTTGTAGAGGGCCCATACTTCTCTGCTGTGATCTTCAAGATTAATCAAGGTGGTTGGGTTCCTCTTGTAATTGCAGTATGCTTTTTCATTACCATGTATACTTGGCATTACGGTACGGTGAAGCGCTACGAGTTTGAGGTCCATAGCAAGATCTCAATGTCATGGATTCTTGGGCTTGGCCCTGGTTTTGGATTGGTTCGTGTCCCCGGCACTGGACTTGTGTACACTAATCTAACAAGTGGAGTCCCCCACATCTTTTCCCACTTCATCACCAACCTACCTGCAATCCATTCGGTTGTTGTTTTTGTGTGTGTCAAGTACCTTCCTGTCTTGACAGTTCCGGAAGGGGAAAGATTCCTGGTGAGGCGGATAGGACCAAAAGATTTCCACATGTTTCGCTGCATTGCGAGATACGGGTACAGAGATCTCCACAAGAGAGATGATGAGTTTGAGAACAAGCTGTTTGAGATAATTTTATTGTTCGTGCGGCTGGACTCAATGATGGAAGGTGGGTCGGACTCTGATGAATACAGTAGTTTAGCTGATGATGAGCCGGAGATTGAAGACGCAGGAACTGCGAATAAAATTTCCTCCGTTGTGGAAATACTGTGCTCATCAAGCGAGTCGACGATATCATTTAGCACTCAGTCCATGAGAAATGGAAGAGTGAGCTCAGCAGGAAAGGTGAGCAGGGAGAGTACAGATGGGGAGTGTGAGCTGGAGCTGTTGAGCAGGAACAGAGAGGCTGGGGTGGTGCACATTCTAGGGAACACAGTAGTGAGGACAAGGGAGGGTTCGGGTCTGTTCAAGATAATAGCAATTGATTATATATATGCTGTTCTAAGGAAGTTGTGCAGGGATAACAGTATGGTGTTGAATATTCCTCAAGAAAGTCTCTTGAATGTTGGTCAAGTTATCTATGTATAATAACTTCCTGTCTTTTTAATGCTTTTACTCGATTTCTTTCTGGAAATCAGCAGTTTACACCTTCCTCACTTCCTTCCTTCAATTCCTTCACCAAAACCTTTGCTATCTCTCTCTCATTATACTTAAAAATTACGCGGCGGTGAAATTTTAGGTGATTTAAGAAGAAATCGTCTAAGATCTTTAAATTTTCATGTGATGTCGTCTGTAGTTCCTTAGATACGATTGGAATTAACATGCGTTTTATAATCGCTTTCAATCTTATATATTATGTTTTATCAAATCTATTTATTAAATAAGTTAAAAAAAAATTGTTTGCGCTATTAAAAAAATTTAATTTGTATAGTTAATTAACTTTATTTATTTACCAAAACAAATTATCTTTATTTTAATACAATTTATGATATTTCAAAAAAAAAACAATTTATGATATAATTAAGTTGCTCAATTCACTATATATTATATATACACACACTAGTATATGAGTACACGGGTTCTTGTTAATTTGAAAGTGTATGTATAGCTATGAAAAAATAAACTAGGATTAAGAAGTCCTTTTCTTGTATTTTTCTTCAATTTATTAAAATCATTTTAAGGCAGTTTAATTTAGGTATGTCTTTAACTTTAATATTTAAATTATTATATTAAAATTTAGGATTATTAGCGTTTGTTATTTTAAGAAAAAAATGGCAAAATTCACCCTTACATTTGTATCATACGTCAGGATAAGTCACTATATTTATAATTGAGTCAAATAAGCCACTGCATTTATCCACTTAATCTACATTAGCTACTCTTTCCTAAAAATAGTTATACCTTGTTTGACATATAAAAAAATAGCGGTTATGCTGACTTAGAAATTAAATTTAAAAATAAAAATATAAAAAATCGCCATGTCAAAAAAACTAACTAAATAAATAAAATTAAGTACACAAAAATAGTGGTTTATTATTTTGATCTTACTCGATGTTTTATCGCAGGAAAAAGAGATATTATTTTGATCCCGCTCGATTTTTTATTTTTCAATTGCAAAAATGAGTGTAAAATCATATCATTTATGATGTATCCAAACAAAATATAACTATTTTTTTAAAAAGAGTGACTAATGTAGATCAAGTGGATAAATATAATAATTTATTTGAGTCAATTACGATTATTATAATTTATTCTCAGATATGATACAAATAGGCCGGAGTGATTAGTGGTCCACCAAGAAAATCGTTGTTGACATCTAATTGGTACCGACTGTGAATGGACGCGACAGCTATCTAACACTGCACCGTGACGAGCTTGGACACACCTATGACCTATTTTCCACCTATTTTCCCTCCTTTTGTTTTTTCCTCTCATTTTCCTTCCTTAACATATAGTGAAGAAGTGTAATCTGCAAATTAATTTCTGTAACGTTCATTGCTCCCTCCCATAAGGGCCTTCTTTTGAAAGTTTCCATTTGCAGAACACACGGCAGACAATGTTGTTGCACACTTTGGCAAACACACATCAGACCATTTGTTATTCATATCTTTTATCTATAAATTTGGAACTATTTTATTAAAATAATTAAAGTTTACCGACGAAGAGAAGTGCATAAAAGCATAGCTGTAATGTAACTGTAAGTAAACTAGATTTCAATTCAGAGCTTGTCATTGCCGTTTCGACAGAGACGTAGGAGAAATTGATTGATGATCCGTCTTCATAGGTCCACCACAGGTCCCCGTCTGTCTGTATAATCGAGATATAAAGTAAATAAAACAAATGGTACCGTCTCCCGTCTAGATGGGTTTTGAAAATTGAAGAGTGTGGCAGTGGAGAGGACGACAGAGGACTGAGGTTTAGCAAGCAAGTGTAATCTGCATGGATTTAGCAGAAACCAAGTTTCAAGTTTCAAGTTCTTGGCTTCACTTCACCGCTGCTTCCCTCTTCCTTCACTCAAACCCTCACTTGGTTTTGGGTTTATGCCTTCTGTAATGGGTATGCCGCCCTTTCCCTTTTAGCTTTGCTTTCGTCGACTTGATGGCATTGGAGTGCAATTTTTGTTTGAAAACCCACGCTTTTTGGCTTTGGGCTTCATTCATTTCTCAATTTTGAAGATATTTGTTGAACAAAATGAGTTAAGCTTCAGCCTTTCCTTGTATCTATGCTTTTGTTTATTGAAGGCTTGAAACCCAGCTCACATTTTCTCAACTCTGGTTTAGTCATTGGTGAGGGTTGGAGTATCATTTGAGTTGAGATGCAAATGGGTTCTAGAGAACAGAATGGTGAAGAAAATGATTTTAAAGGTAGAATCTGGATTTTGGATCAGAAACTTGATCAGCCCATGGATGCAGAGGCTGGAAAGCTTAAGAACAAGCATGAGGAAAAGGTAAAAAACATTCCTTCTTTTCTTGATTACATAATTAAGTAAACAATAGCCAGTAGCATCATCTCACTTTGCTAACCAGTAACTTGCTTAGATAAAATTAGGTACCTTTTATACTTGCTAATACACGGATGTCTTTATGACAGCACTATTTTCAGATATGTTGGTATGTTATATAGTATAACAAGATTTAGTTAGGATGGTTGTTCAATTAAAAACAAAAATGCATGTTCTCTTTACTGATTCAGTTTTGTCTGTCAGAAACTGTCCACCTTACTGTTTCTGCAATTTGCATTCCAAAGCCTGGGAGTGGTCTATGGAGATTTAGGCACATCTCCCTTATATGTCTTCTATAACACATTTCCCGATGGAATTGAAAATCCAGACGATGTGATTGGAGCTCTATCGTTGATCATATATTCCCTTACTCTTATCCCACTCCTCAAGTATGTTCTTATAGTTTGCAGAGCAAATGACAACGGTCAAGGTAACTAGTTTTTGCCTTTGAATTTAGTTTATCTCACACTGATTTCTCATTACATCTTAAAATGACACTATCTCAACTATGGATGCTATTAATGTTGCTAGGTTTTAACATGGAGCATCGATTATCATTATTTATGCCAGGAATGAGTTCAATTACGAGTATACTTTTCTTGCATTTTTCTATTTGTAGCTGAAGAACTTTGTTTTTTCCCCATTATTGTTCTGTTCTCAGTTCTTTGAAGTTGCTGTAAAAGGTTGTTCTGGATAAATCCAGTTCTTGAACTGTTAAAAGCTTATTTATTTTAGTGAAAAGGTTTGTGTGAACTAATGAGCCTGTAGCTCAATGGTACATATTGCAAAGCAGAGAAGGGTTAGGTCTTGGGCACAAGTCCTCTAACTTGCAATTTTTATCTGTCAAGAAAACGAAGTAGTATGGCATGTTGACTAATCAA
>NBIL01023509.1:0-10424 GCA_002752925.1 Viola pubescens var. scabriuscula
AAAAGCAGATGATAGCTTTTAGTTTCATGGGTAAAAGCAGATGATAGCTTTTAGTTTCATGGGTAGAGTACCATGATGAAAACTGATTTCCAATTGAACAAGAGACTAAGAAAAACAATGCCCATCCAAATACATGGCTGCAAATAGACACGTGATGCAATGCAACATTTCGTGAGTGCCACTCAAAAATCTCCCTGGCAAGAACTATTTTTTACAAAAATATAAGCACCAAAAGCACAAAAGTAAATGATAGCTTTTAGTTTCACGAGAAATTATGAACATTGACAGCTCATTGGTGGGAAAGGAACTGTGAACCCCTCCCCAAGCGGCAATATAAAGCCTTATTGAATCAGGCATGGGAGAATTTCTTTTAGATGCACATCCCACGAGTTAATTTGGTAGATATCATACACTCAACGCTTTGGCCTACAAACTAACAACATGTCACGTTACATAGATTTCTGTGAATCTGTACTTTCATTTATTCCCTCCACTGCATGGGACATATCCCCCATAAAATTGACTATAAGCCAACACCCTGGAAACATCATTCATGATCTAAGTGCTTGGAGGAAATATGGAAGTAGCCTAACTTAGCGCCAAGGTTATTCCCTCTAGATGAATCTTGATTGACTGGCACTAAATGGAGAAGCAAGAAAAAAAGCCCAAGCGAAAATTTCCAATAGTACTTGATATGACGGAGAAGGGGGAAGGGGGGTCTTTGTGCATAGTATCTTGGTATATTAACTGCATAATTATAGGTTTTGGACCATTTTAAATTACAAAATACTGCTGGAAACTATAGGCAGTGTGTTATGTACAGTATAGAAGTTAAAAGGACCATGAAATACAATTAATTTTGTGATGGAGTAGGTTACTAAAACCATTGCCAATTGCTTTACCAGCAATTAAATTGTAAGCCTCAGAAGTTTGCATTTCAGATATGGCTCCAAAAGTTATTTACCTCAATACTGGCCAAAGCAAAAAGATAAATGGAAGTAAAAAAAAAACACCAAACAGGAAAGAAAAAGGCTAGGCCTCTTAAGCCATGTTATGTTCCACGAAAAGCTTCTTGCAAGGTACATCAAACAAATCGCAATCCATCTATAACTTGTTCATCTGCAGCTTCACACGGGTAAATCAAGAATTCTTCCCTAGAATGTCTTCCAGCAGTAGATGGGATTAAGTATCACTAGAATAATATAAACTGTTCATAGTAATCTGTGAAGTTTCAAAGAGTAGAGTGACCAAGGGGAATTGTCCCTAGATCTCCCCTCATTCCAGCAGTGAGTCTTTAACTCACTTATTCACTCTTATGATCTTTTTTTTTTTGAGTAATCTTATGATCTGGTTTTGGCTAAGTAATCTCTCTATCCATCAGCCTATTTCAACTCAAGCACATTAGGGAGCTTCCACATAGGGTAAGCAAACCATGTTGCACCGTTGATTTCTTTTCATTCTAAAACCAGAAGACTGAATACCGGCCAAATAAAAAGCTTAATCTAATCTTTATATGGAAAGGGCTCAAGAGCTTCAATTCAAGGGAACAAGGAAAGCCCAAAGTTTAACAGGGGAACAGGTACTCTTCTCAGACAAGCTAGGAAAACTGTTTTCTTGCCAAGTGATAAGATTTAGAAGTTGACTTTATTCAATGTAAGTCCTTGTAAATATACTTTTCCTCTCCTAGTTAGTCTCCACCATTACTGTCTTGGATATTTGCTAAATCCTTTATAGATGTAGTTAATAGGACCATTTAGACTACAGTGAGCGATTAGCCCCCACTAGTAGGGCACAATAACAAGGGTACTACATCCTAAATACAACAAACATCTCACTGCTTATCTAGCAATTATCTCTACTTGGACTCCAGAATAACCTTCATTCCATCCTGCCTTACTTCTAATTATATTTGCATAAATTGGAGATTTAACTCAAGCCTTCACCAACAGGATAGAGTCAATGGAGAATTCTGCTTTTGAATAAAAGAAAGTAACCAAGAGAACTAACTCCATAAATTAGGAGAGCTCAAAAGTCCATTTCTCAACAGGGAAAGCATATACTCTAGGAGGAAGAAAGGAAGCATATATGATTGCATAAATTCAAGGCTTTCAAGGAAAGAGACAGCTCTATTGGCTTGGAACTCCCTGGAGATGAAACTATTATATTTATTAGAAGAAATCATGGATGACACTCTTTTCAATTACTGTTGAGAAGCAGGCTCGCTCAAATTTGACTGATGATCCACTCTTAATAACAAGGATTATGTTTGGAAGATCAAAAAGAAAGAATCGGGAAATGCTACATAGCTACTTGGTTTATTTGGAAAGGAAAAAATGCCTGACATTCAAAGAAAAAGATCTTTCTCCCGACCAGTAAAAGATTAAGATTGTCTATTAGACAATATGTGCATTTATTTTTATATCCATTCAAATCAATGATAAAATGTACAATGGAAGGAACTTTGAATACACCAATTGGCAGAAGGAGAAAGCAAAGTTCAACATTTCATCCCAGTCAAAATTTTATCAAGTCTGGAGATTGAAACAAAGAATTTGAAACATTACTGAAAATCCAATAAATAACTTAATGCGGTGAAAAAAGAAACGAGTAAATCCTTTGAAACAATGTATAGTCAAGAGTTAATCGTTACCATAAAAAAATACATTGTTTTAACTGTCTTTTCAACAAAACAAGACCTAGTAATAGGACCAGAAAGTAGAAACCATTTGATAAAAATTGCCACATTTTAGTTTACAAAGCACACAAAGCCAAGAAAATGACGGGCTTCTGCATTTGAAGCAAAAAGCACGGTAAAATTATCATGCCAGAGCCATAGCTATCAATCAGACTCACGTAGGACCCAACAAGTGTCTAAATTTATCTATTAAAGTAGGTCCTAATTTTTATTACCGGTTCTTAGCCTCATTATGCAAAAGTTTTGTAGGATTATGAGCAAAACATACCTTTAGCCCTGAAATTTTGTTTGGACGGAACACAAGAATCATCAAATGAAACTCCTGAAATTCAACAGTTTCACAAATCAAATCAAAATCATCCCTCAACTCATACAAATTCACCAATTACAAAAAGTGGAAGAACATGCCCAATTATTACCAGCCCTCAACTTCGAAATAATGATGCTACCCTACAGTCTATTTGGGTTTCACTTGCCTCGCAAGTCAAAATAACATGATTTATTTTAAGAGATGTTCTTAAGGGATTGCGGTGTTGATATATAATCTAATAAACGATCTTAAGTAGTAAGTGGCTTCATGATGAACTTTGCCACCCTTTACACAGATGAATTGTGTAAGCGGTGACCCTCTTTCAGCACCTCTGTGTATGTGTAGAGTAGACACAAACATGTTCATGCATATTGCACAGACCAAGACGCGATATGATGTCCACAGACCACAAGAACCATCAAACATAAAACTCGTGTCAGAATTTTGAAGAAACAACAGTGTCACCAAAAAAAATCCAAATAATCTTTAACATTTCATGCAAATTCAAAGTGAGAAAACGGAAGAATATGCTGGATAACCAGCCCTCGACTCTAAAACCATGGTATACTATGGTAAAATATAATCCATGTTAAGACAGTTTTCTTAAAGGCTTTACGTTGTGAGGTGGAGACAACAATAGCTTAACTCTTCTTTCTGGTCTGAGATCTAGTAAATGACTTTAAGTTATAAGCACTCTGATGATTAATTTCCGCATCCTCAGCATGCATGCAGTGTTCATAGGAGGTCTCTCACTTCTAGCACCTTGGTTAATACATCAATCTTTCTGAAAAAGTATTCATGCCTATTGCATAGACCAAGATTGATATAATGCCCCACACACAAAAAAACAGATTCTTAACCAAAACTTAATTACTTCATGCTGCAAAATGAAATGCTAACATGCCTGTAAATTACAACTAAACCACAAGTCCAAAAGTTAAACCCAAATTAGGCAGCATTTCCATCTGTCCATGTCTCTTAGTAACATGACCACCAGCATATTTGCAAGTGCCTTGTCTAAACAATTTGCTAGCAAAGCATAAAAAGGATATGTTCAGTCAAACTGAAGCAACATGCATTTCTTGAGTTTAGATTGTCAGGAAACCTTTTAAGACAGATTAGAATTTAGTCCCTAAAAGTGGAGTTGTACAAAAAAATCCCATTGGACTGCATGTCCAAAATTAGAGTCATGATGGCAGTTATTAGGGTTCCTCCGCAAGGTTCGTACATAGAGGGCAAGTCAGGGGCAAGTCTTAAAGGGTAAGTTTCCTACTTCAGAGTCACAATATTGCATTATATGGCATCATGTAATAAATCATGCTATAACTTTTACGCAGCAATAGCGTCAACTTCATGCCGTGAATTTATCAGCAGCGAAAGAAGAAGAAGATTTTATCGTTTGCTCATTACTCAAGCCCACAACAAAAGCAAAGAAAAAGCAGGAGAAAAAAGAATAGTAAGTGTATCCCTGGGCAAATGATGGTTTTCCCACAAGTCCTAGAACAGAAAATACAAAGACATTCCACACAACAATTAAAAGGTTTATGGCTATTTTACAGCATTCAAAAGTAGAGGAAAAAAAGCATAAGTAACAAATAACAGAATATGTTAAGAAGTAAAAGCATGAAGAAAAATTAAAATCTCACCATCGTGATCAAAAACCACCTGCAAAGGAAACAGTAGAAATTGATAAGAGAGACAAAATATGGAAGCAACAAACAAGGAAAATCTCGCATTAATTTTTTTATAAAAAAACAAAAGTGAACACTATAATTTAACAATCAACATGCAAATCACTCCATACTTTAATAGGCAATATAAAAACTAGCATGTAGCAAAACTGCTTCAAAAAGGACTCCAAGCAAAAATCAGCAGTTTTACAATTTTCCTATCAAAGTACAACAAAAATAGGTTGCAGAACTGGATTCCATCTCTGAAATGCTCACTTTACCTTAAACCACCAGTATTACATATAACAATTGAACTGCATAACACTAGACACTTCCATGAAGCAAAAAGTTATAAGGAAATTTTAGAAAAGAGGTACAACCCTGAGTGATGACCCTCATCGACACCCATTTCCAACACCAACCAACATATTGACACTTAATAATTCAAAGCACTTGGGGACAGGATATTTACATTCTAATACACTCACCATTCTTAAAAGCATAAGATGATGAATCAGCAACTATTGAAAATTGTAATAGCTGGAAATAATTTGATTCCTACTCCAGCATGATCTAAACGATAACTTTTGCAATAGCCAGTATGGCTGAGCCCACTACATATTGTGCTAGTGAGATTTGTTCAATAGGTTTCAACTCCATAAGGTTTCCAATGGTTCAGTTATTACCAAGTGATAAACCACTAATCCTTTAGTGAAAAGAACCTTAACTTAAAGTTAGAGGGAGACTCAACACATCATTCTTTAGGAAAGGGTAAATCTCATGTTTGAAGGGAGTTAAATACAGGATCTACGTCTCCTGAATCCCTTAGCCAGTGATGTGTCCAAAAATCTACTATTCAGCGT
This sequence comes from Viola pubescens var. scabriuscula, assembly GCA_002752925.1. Lineage (NCBI taxonomy): Eukaryota > Viridiplantae > Streptophyta > Magnoliopsida > Malpighiales > Violaceae > Viola > Viola pubescens. The sequence continues at coordinate 5,539 of NBIL01023509.1, forward strand.
TCAACTTAAGAAAACTTTACCTTCTTATAAACACTAAATATACATGTTGAAATCCCCTTCAAATGAATTTGACTCTGTCCAACAACTAGAGCATGGTCAGTACAGTAGAGCACCCCCGTGTACTATTCTCAGGTCCCCTTTGTTGAGATCTTATATTCATTCTTTTTCCAATAAAATATCCTTCTTTCATCAACATACTCCAAATGTGAGACGTGCTGCTTCATGGTATTGTATTCAAGTGTTTTTTTTTTAAATATCGGTTTCAAGTTTCTTTCTGGAAAAAGCTACAGCTGATCTAGCATTTTGTCATGCTGAGTGCAGTGCATAAAACCGGGGCTCTCACTAGGAATTCTACTATCCCAAGAACTAGAAACAGTTTTTCGAGTGGTCCAGCCGAATTTTGATCTAAAACAACTCCTAGACAAGGCTACCCAAAAAATAAATGGTTGAGCACATAATAAATAGCTAATACACAAAATGTTTGGTGTCTCAAAATGACATATGAGCCATACACATCTATGCATACCAAACTATATATGTGTGAGAGAAAAAAATTGAATCATACCGCCACATGGGAAGGGATGAACTCCAGGACATCAATTATCTGCAAAATAAACAATAACTATGCTCAGACCTTAAACATGGTAAGAGGGGAGAAAAGGGTACAAAATGATGTGTAAATTTTGTAATCCTAAAGAAAATCAATAGTTTAACTGCAATATCCACAAGTTTGGCTTCCATCATTATTTTCATCTTTAATACATTTGTTATGCAACGATTAAATCCATATGAGTGTTTCCTTCTCCTCCCTTTGGGTATGTGCTACTAATGCACCTCAGGCCCTCTTCACATGACCATGGACAGAAACCTATAGTTAATGTCATTATTTGAACCCCGTGGTTCCACCCTTTTCTCACAATAAAATAGTTATTACTGTACTTCTATATTCATGACAATTATGCCACAAATAACATCACAAAACTTTTAATATCAACTGTTTCAGAAAGTTCCACAAGCTATCACTTCCAAAAACAGCCTCATTTTGCCCCAGGCCATACCTTGTTGACCAACAAGCACAAAATATATTCCTTTAGCAAAGTTTAAGGCAATGAAATGAATAGCACGGCCTAATAAATGAAAGCACTTACAAGAGACAGAGCTCCAAATATAGTTAAAATCCAATCTCCATTGCCATCTGCTTGTGGAAGATGTCCATGATGTAACTTAGCTGCTCTCAATCAGAAGAAAAGAAAGAACAACTGTTCAAACACAAGAAATATAAGGGAAAATGACTAGGATTTTGGGCCAATTTAAATATGCCAGATTTAGATTACACCACAAAACGTAAGGCACTCACAACATTAGAGAAAGCTAATAACCTCAACGAACACAGATAGACTGTATGCTTCTGTTACTGCATGTTCTCTCTACAAGTATAAGAATGGAATAATGCCAGAAACTAAGTTATCCCCCGAAAAACGTGAACAAATTCTGGATGATTTCAACGAGCAATAAATTAATATCGTTACTGGCCGTTGTATTGATTTCAAATTCTTTCTAGTTGTACATAGATTCACATGATAAAACACAGTGAACTTTACACACATTATTATTCTTTTCAAACCACCATATACTCTGGCTCACTTCTCCAAAAGAAACATGTAGCAACAAACTTGAACTATCTAGTCACCAAATTATTAATGAAACAATTATAACCTTACAGAATCCCAAGAAATGAGATAAGCATTCTGCAATCTATGCATTTTATACTCTTTGAATTATCGAATTAAATTATGAGGCTAACTGCGAGATGCCACAAAGTAGGCCAAAAGGCATTATTATTCTTTTAAAATATATAAAGGCATAATTTTAATCACTACTTTATCTATGTCTTCTACAAACTTTGACCAACTGTACCCAGATACATCCTAAGATATCAACTTTCCATTCCCTCAAAGACAAATGATATCATGCAATCTAACTTTTAATATCTCAAAGATAACACATCAAGACACCAAATGAACCAAAATTAAGGATCAGAATAATACTTCAACACCATAAAACTAGAAAATTTCATATGAAAACCTCAAAAATAGCTAGCAAAATCTAACAAGAGTGTATTACACTAGTTCAAAAGCATGAAAATAGGCAGGTCAAATTACAACAACAATCCTAAAACATAAATTTGAAAATTTTATGCAAGAAAATAAGATAATATTATCTTTTATGAAAAAAATTGAAAAATATGGCATACCTAAAAGCTTGTAATAAGCTCTATAGATGACTGATGAACCATCTATAAGCATAACCCTGCCATTGGAAGGGCTTGCATTCACCAGTCTTTCCTCACCCTTGAGTGAGGCAAGGAGCACATCATGACGCAGGGTATGTTCACCTTCCAAAGAGGTTAGTGTAGTATTTTGAGAGACTGTGCAACTAATGGGAGGTAATGTCGAACGTGTACTAGTCAAACTACAGAATCCCTGAATTTTGACAGATAAAATGAAAATGTGAGAATTAGAACCAGGTATAAGGAAAACCAGCAAACACGACATTGGAAAACCAAAAAGAAAATACCCATCAATTGAGGATTACCTTCTCATATAGATTCAATGATGAAGTCTGAGAAGGAAAAACAGCCTTGAGAGTAGACAAGTTTCTCCCCACGTAATTAAAGCTTCTCCAGAATGAATGAATGTGAGGGTTTAAGGACTGATAGTACGCCATGAGTTCATATCATTCTTCCTTGATAACAATAAAATCGGAAGAAGTCTCTAAAGGAAGCAAGAACCTGGGATAACAAGGCAAGTTCATAGTTACCGGGAACGGTCCCCCCACCTCCAATCTACGTTCCCGGTCGGCCGCGATGATTTTTTCCCGGTGGGTTAGAGAGCAGAGAGAAGAGAGAAGGCGAAGTTTAAGGCTGAGGGACCTGCTCACGATTTACCACGCGGCTGTGCGGCTGTGTGGAAGATGAAGCGAGTGAGGGTGGGAAAGATGAAGCGGGGAAGCGAAGATGGGGTTTTTTATTTTTGAATAAAATAGGATTTCTTTTTTACTTGTTTTAATGATGGGTACCGAGGTGTAGGCTGACATGGCATGGTGCATAAATCGATATTTTTTTTTTTTTACTTTAAGATAATTGGCTTTCAAGTCTTGGAATTATTATTTATTTAATTTAAAAATTGTACACAAGTCAACAGAAAAACGTCCTAAAAATATTTATTCCGACCCGACCCGACCCAACCCGACCCGAAATAACATTCCGAATTAACCTACTCCTAACGAACTTCGTTTTCATCCTTAATCACCGTTGTGAATTTTGGACACAGTCACTCATCCAAGTGTGAACATCTGTCTGTAGAATGAGTTGAGTAATTTATGGTCTAACCTGACAAGCTTTGCCTTGAAAATTTTGTTCTAGCATTATGTTTTCCGAAAGGAAGTGCATAAGTTGAGAATTTTGTTCTAGCATTATCGTTGAAGGAAAATGTCTCGACTATTTTTAATTAATCTTTTGAATATGTGAATATTTTATTGGAGACAATTACTTATCAAACGTACCATTTGGTAGATTATTTTTCATGTTAATTTGTTAGTCTAGCAACTATTTACATCACTTTTTACTCGTATTTCATGACTCACAAGTTTGATAGCTTGTTTTCTTTAGACTAGAGATTTTTTGTGATGGGAAATGATTTTTTGCCACTTCTATTTTTAATCTTTGGATTGAAATGAGTTATTCTCATTCACAAGATCTATCTACTTTGAATGTACGAAATTAAATCATTTCAATCAAAAAGTGAGAAGGGGTGGTGGCTGGTGGCTAAAAAGCAAGGTTCTTTTGTGATACCTGATATGGACACTTCAAAATTAGCTTCGTATCCCTGTCAGAAAATTATCGGACACCGACACTCATCTGACACATTTGGACACTTAAATAAACTTTAATCGGACACTTTTAGGACACCGAGGGATACTCTGTAAATATGAGCGGATATATTCACGATACTTTAGAACACGTCGATCCTAATTTAAAAAAAAAATAGTACTAAAATTAAAAATATATATATATAAAATAACGAACAACCAGAAAAGATATGACATTAATTTTCATTTGATTCGTTCATTGTAAGACTTTTCACTTGATGGGCCGGATGTAGATCGCCGATCTTATTTAATGAAGAGTAAAGATAATAATACAAAACTTTATTTATAGAGTTAAAAATTAATGTCATTTCCTAGTTAAGTTTTTGATATTTGTTTTTAATTTATAAATTAATGAAAATATAAATTTTAGGTTTTGCTAGTCAATAATATAATCTTTTACATATATTGGTAAATTTTAAAAAAGAAATATTATCAACAAAAGTATTTTGTTAAAATGGTATTATAACTACTAAAATTATTTTTTTAATATAAAAATTATGTAAAATATATAAAATTAACGTATCTTATCTTAAATTTTTAAAAATTGGCATATCGAAGTATGGTATGGTTACGGTATCCCTATCCCTATCTATGCTTCATAGACCGGTACACATGCTAGTCATATAGAAATGGATTGAGGATGGAAATTCTTCAATTCAGATGGATAAAATAAAACTCGCTAAATACATGAAAAAAAGAAAATGTTGATCCAAATGTAAATTGTTTTACAGTACAGTGGGTAACATTTTCTATACATGAGAATGTTGTTGTTGTTGTTGTTGATGATGATGATGATGAGTGTGTATACATTTTACCATGAAAAAATATACATTTTACCATGAAAAAAAGTTATCTTTTATTTATTTATTTTTCATTAACTTCATTTTAATTAAGTTTAATGTTAAAAAAAAATTAAATTATTTTATATTATTATTATTATCGGCTTTCCACCTGAT
>NBIL01023548.1:0-20422 GCA_002752925.1 Viola pubescens var. scabriuscula
AAATTTTCCATTATTTCCAAAATAACTCCGTAAGTAAACGGCACCTAAGCATTTGTTAGTGTTTGTGCAACTTAATTGTATAAACAATTTCAACATTACAATAGTTGCATGAAGAGCAAATTAAATGTATTTCGTCCAATTCAATCCAAAGCAAGTTTGGGCTTTTCCTAACACGTATTCAGAGTGACAGTCATGCATTGCATATATATAATGATTAATTTACAAAATTCTAACATCCAGTTCTTAAAGGTGTTCTTATCCTCTCATCACCGAACTAACTCTTCGTGCTGCAGGTTAATTACTCTGAAACAACATTTTTGTATATTTTGCAAAACTATGTTGAAATCTAAGAGTTTGAGGGGCAAATGTAATGATATTTTTTTCCAAGAGTCTAAATAAGATCAAAAATTTAAAGGTTATTCTATAGAATCTGAAAATATAGGGGGCGTAAATATATATAAAAGAAATAGCAGTAAAGATAAAAACTCGAACAAATATTATGAGAGAACCCACAAATTTAAAGGATGGGACAAACACACAAGATGTTCCCCTCTGATTAAGTAATTAAGATCTTTTACAACTTTTATTTTATACCGAGTATGAAGTACTACCTGTAAACTCATAATACATGAAAGGTATATGTAGATATACGCAGTATTTTATGTGTTCTGCTGCTGGTGTTCGGTGTTGGTTCAACTCCACTCATCATCGTCCTGTCTCACCATGGCTGCCCCCTCCTTCTGGGTGGTGCAAGTGGAACACAAACGACTCCTCTAAAGGCAATCCAGGTCCTTGCAGGCATCGGTGGGGTTTTAAGAGCCTGTAATGTAAATTTCCTTTGTGTTTTTTCTGGGTATATCGATGAAACCAACGGTAATGTCGCTGAAGTCATAGTCATTCGTAAGGCGCTAGAAATTTCCGCCAACAACCCTCGCCTCTTGGGTTCAAAGTTATTTATTGAAATTGATTTCACAAACTCAGCCAATAAATAAGCGTGATGGAGACTTAATTGAATTCTAAGTAAAGAGTCTAGGAGGATAAATTCATTAATGCAACAGTTTGAGAGTGTGAGTGTGATTCACATGCTTAGAGAGGCAAATCATATGGCTGATTCTTTTGCGAAACAAGGAGTGGAGATAGAGCAGAAGATTTTATTGATTAGATGTAGTTTATTGTCCTTGGAGTTTTTTCCTTCCTAATTAAATTATATTATAAATAACTACCATGTAAATTAAACATGACACGTCTACTTATAGTATAAAAAAAATATTCTAATAGTATACTTCCTTTAGACCACAATAACTGTCATTTTCCTACGGATTCTTACTATTCATAATACTTGTCATTTTATATTTTCCGAAGTATATATTTTGTGCAAATGATAATTTTTTTTATAAATCAACTCAATTTGATGATGGTGTCGTAATTTGAGTGAAAATTAGGAGTAAAAATGAAACAATGTGGAATAAAATAAGATCAAAGATCATTGTCCTATGAATTTTTACTATTTCAAAACGTCGTTTAAAGTGATCCGGAGGGAGTATTAAATATGACACATCTACTTATAGTATGAAAAAATAGTAAGAGTATTAGTATTTCTATCAATATTCTAATATTAAACTTTAATATGTTTTTCCTTTATTTTTCCAATGATTTTTGTGCCCAAGGAGTCAGGCTAACTAACTAACTTACGAAAAGATTTTGCCTATTACCAACATTCTGACCCACAACCCCAAATTTAGCAGTCTATGTATTCCGCCTCAATATAATAAAGCCTCACGACATGGAAACTGCATCTTTTTTCCATTTCTTTTCACTCTCAAAATTTTATATTAATGGCATTGTAACTTAATGATATTTTTTCTACGTAGTAAAGAAGATAATGTTTCGAATTCGAATCTACTTATCTATATTCTTATTTAATGTAAAAAAACAAAAACAAAATTATATTTGTGGGAATAAAATAAACCATAGCGAGAAAGCCTATCTTCTCATACTCCTGAAAATTAAGTTTTATATCTATTTTATCTCACAATAATCAAAAATTGGGTATTGTCCAATCCTATTATCTATTTTGGAGTATTTTTCTTTTTCTTTTTTCACATAAATATAAATTAGACCTAAACCGCTTTTTTTTTTTTTTTCAAGAAATACAATTGACTTGTTTTCTCATGAGATGTACTCCCTCTATCCTAAAAAAAAATGACTCTTAGTGTATTTTCACAACAATTAATTAAGGTAATACTTGATTACTATTTTTTATGTATTTTTAGTCAATTGCTCTCAATCGTTTTATAATTACACTCAATTAACATTAATTATGATTCCCCAATATATTGAAAATGATGAAAACAACATTTTTTTTTCAAAGATAAAGAAAATTGATCGAAAAGTTTTTTTTTTTTAAGGACGGATGAACTATTTCTTTGTACATGTTATTTGAAATAATATTCGTTGAACACGCTTGTAGTTGAAGTTTTCTTTCATTGAAGAAATGAATTTCATTCTTATATCATTTTTTTTCACTGATATCAAATTGAAAAGAGCAATACAGCCAGTTCAACCAATTCACGGATACATTCTTATTAATTCAAAAAAACGATATTGTCAAACTTTAGTCGATAGGATAGGAAGTGTAATGTCTTAGGTGTCATGTAAACATTCCATCTACAATTCGAAACGCCTTTTTTCTTTTTCTTTTCTCAAAGCTACAATTCCAAAAACTTAAAAGTAAAAGCTTTGAACTAAGAAGGTCCTCTCTCTTCCTTTCAAAGAAAAAAACTAGCATGGTCTGACATTCGATCTCATCAACAGCTTGTTCGATTTTTGTGTAGAAAAATTATCTAATTACTTGCTTCTTCTTTTTAAGAGCAATCACCTTACCTTTTAATATGTTAACCTAATGCGAACAAAATTAGACATATCCTAGAACAATTAATTTACAAATATATGTGATTTAAACTTTTTTTTAAAAAATTGTATGATTCATGTTTCAAGATATACGCACACAAGCAAGAAGAGAGGCGCGTCCAGATATTACCATTTCAATACAAACATATATATATAAAAGTAGAAGATATATATGCATGCAAGAAAGAGGGAGGTACCGGAGAAAACAAGTACGAATAACGACAAATATACTCATTAATTAATAACAATTAATTGGTTTGCCATGCATGGCACATTATGTCATACAAGAGCATGCATAAACCCTAACTAACATAATAAATATTGCTAACTAACTTGCAAGCAAGACCCAAAACCCTAAATCTCTTCCCCATATAATTATATAATTCAATAGTTACCTAATGATCACCCATTTAAACCAAATGGTGAGTTCCTTCCTTGTGGGATTGCATTAGAAGTGTTCATGATAGGTACTCTTCTTGGAGATGGTCTTTCAATTAGCCTGCTAGCAGATGATCCCTCGAATTTCTTCTCGTCGATATTATTATTCGTGTGATGATCACCACATTGGAGCAATGGCTTAGTTTCATACAGATGATCCGGAATGCAAGAAGAATCCAAATGATCATGATCAGTACTACTCCCTCTTTCCACCATTGGTATTGGTTGAGCAATATTCATCTGAAGGTGGTCTTTGAATAGAGATTCATGATCTTGAATATGATGATGATGATGATGAGACCCCAATTCTTGGTCATCATCATCATCATCACCCCACATCAAAGGGCTCTTCCCCCTCTTCTTCCCTATGAAAATATCAATATTATTGTTTGGAATAACAATGTTGTTGAAGGCATGATGATCAAGGACTACAGGTGATGGCCTCTGATGATCCATGTTGTGTTGTTGTTGCTGCTGCTGCTGCTGTTGTTGGAGATCAAGGTGGTGATCACCTGACGATCCATATATGTTAAGATCTTGAAATTGAGGTAAATTAAGTGGACCAACAACCCCATGACACATATTGTTGTTGTAGCTTCCGGTACTCGGACCCAAGTTCGTATCTCCAGCAAGGCTTTGATAAGCTTTCTCCAATAAGCTTTGTATGTACTTCCCTTGAGCTTCAGTCCTCAATTGTAGGTGTCTTTGTACCTGCATATCATCATCTTATTTATGTTAAAGTTCATATATATATATATATATGATTAACAATCAATTTTTTAATTAGTTTTCTTAATTTATCAGTTACCTCCAACTGTTCATGCAATCTTCTCTGCACCTCCATTTGCATCCTAATCGCATCAATCATGTGTGAGTTACTGTTATTTACAGTTTCACACATATAATCCACAAGAATGAGAAAAACACACAAAATTAATTCTAGATTACATGCATGTTACTATCATTACAATATATATAGTCTAATTTAATTAGTTGGATTACTATATCTACTCACTCATTCATGCTGCGGCCTATCATTCCGGATGAAGATGCTGAATTTCGTTGAAGATCTAGTGAAGAAGCTTCACAAAACAAAACAAACAAATCAAAAAAGAAAAGAAAAGAAAGGATGATATTTATTTAATTTTAGGGAAAAATATGACCTTCTTTATAAATTTCATGGAAGAGCTAGCAAGAACCAAATCTGGGAAGAATTAAAAGAGGCAAAAGGGTTTCCTTACCATCCTTAATCGAGTGATCATTGAATTCTTTGTGAGGTTGCTTTCCAAGTCTGAACTTCTAAAGGAGAAGAACAAAGAAAAAACAAAACAAAATTGAGTTAATAAAAGGAAGAAAATCAAGCAAAGCAAGGTATATTATATTAATTGTAAATGTGACAAAAGGTTTCATGAAAGAAAGAAAGAAAAAGAAAGAAGCAAAAGAAGATGAAATGATGAAGGGTTCAATTGACCTGGAGATGGCTTTTGAGGTGGTAAAGAGTGAGACCCTTCACACCCATAACTCTCATGATAGTTTTTGGTGTCGCCTCTGCAAAAACAATAAGAAACGATGAATTAAGAAGATGAATCGAAGTATTTTAACTCCGCCTTTTTAGGGGATGATAATAATACATATATGCTTATCAAGAAAAGAAGAAGATGGATCGAAGGATCGAAAAGCGAAAGGATCAATTAGCAAGAGTATATAGGAGGAGGATATATACTATCAGGGCCACCGAGCTGAGTGACAGCATCGACGAAGCGTTCATGGAGTTCGACGGTCCAACGGAGACGAGGCTTTGGGTCAGTGGTAAGGACAAGGCCAGAATCACCTTGGACACACATGTTGTGCGCCCTGCTGCCCTCATGAGAATTCATATTTGAGGCTAACTTCTTGCTTGGATGATGGAACATTCTCTGATCGCTCTCTCTCTCTCTCTCTCTCTCTCTCTAAAGGAAAAAAGATTCAAGAAGAACAAATGCGTTTTCTTGCAAATAGCTACTAATTAAGTCAAGAAGAATAGGGTGCGTTTTGTTTTTGAAAGAAGAGGCTGCCATTACTATAACTCTCATGTAGAAAGCAGAGGTGACAAGTTAAGTTAAACTAACACAAAATAAATAAATAAACCAACTGTCTTTTTCCTTGGAAGAATTTATTCTATACTCCGTTGTCCCCACCTTTGCCAAAAAGAGTCTTGCTACGAATAGCTAGCTAAGCCTTCATTTTCTAGCACATTAATTGATATCGTTTATTTCCATGCCACCCTAATTTTTTAGATTAGTCAAGAGGAAAATTTAATCGCTCTGATCAGGTCCGGTTTGAGCATATATTTTTTTATCGTTTTTTTAATACTATCTAATTTATAAAATAAATATAAAAAGAGGCTAGAAAATTAGTGTGTATATATGATAATTATTTCTTTGTTCTGTGTATATATTTTTTTAAAGTGACTGTCATATAAAACGAAGGGAGTAAATAAACGTTAATTACCAATGCACTCAAAATTCGTGACTTGTATTATTGTGTATTACGTACCTTCGTTTTAAGATACAGGTCATTTTAGTTCTTCTCTTAGATTTTAAAATAATTATTATTTCAGGATTTTTTAAGAGATCGTTAATGTGTATATTCCAAAATGGTACTAGTGTCATAAATAAGGGAAAACACACACTGGTTAATAAAAAAAGTAAAAAAAATATATATATTTTAAGAAAGAGAACTCAATAATGTTTGAATAAAAAGTAGGCTATTAAATGATTTAGTTTGTTTGGGTACAAGAATTTCACACGACCTATATTTTGAAACAGATAAAGAGTATATAAAACTATCACCAAAACTTTGATGTTAGCTTCTGTTAGAAACAACTTTCACCTTTGAATATGTGGCGGAAAAAAATAGAACGCAATCCCAAATAAATCTGAAGTAGTAAAAAGTTGCTAGATTATTGTATTTGAAGTAAGAAGTAACGTAAGTACATGGAGAGGAATGTTTTTTTCCTAAAGTACTGTATCATGATGTAATGTTCAGAAGAGGTAGAATACTTTGTGTTATGACCAAAAGTAGAGTATGATATATGAGTAGCAGTAGTAGTAGTACATCTTTCTCTCTTTATTTCCTCCGGTTGTTGTTTCTTGTTTCTCCATCTCCATGCAATCATTACGAGCAACATGTGTAGTGTAACACTTTAGTCTTTAGTTTCGCAGTATATGTGTAAAAGATGTATGCAATTCTTGCATGCCTCGGTTTTCGTAGTACGACCGCTCGCTTTTTAGCTCATAATTATGTACTAATTATTATAAATAAGCTATATAGTCTATGTGCTTCCGATGTCTAGCTACGAGTACAACACAAATTAAAGACCGTCTACATCTTTAATTGATTTTTGTGATTGCTGAGAAAAAGCTTCCCATCATTTGTACTTTCATGTGATTAAGACATTCAGTGCATATATGGATTTTATATATATATATAGATTTGCCACCAAAGCATTTCTCCGTGTAACTAAATTGCATTTTTTTTCGAGGATGAATTTCCATGACCAATAAATAGTAATTACACTATATAATGTTGTAAATTAATATCCTAATTCACCTCGGATCAGCTCACATAATAATAAAACACGTAAATTGAAAATATGACTTATATCTAAACACTGAATTGAAAATTTAAATTAATTATTAAGTAATTATTTTTAGAGACAAAAAGAAAGTGAATAAAAAAATAGATTCAATCAAATAATTTTAAGTACAGAGGTCGACTCATTATACACATGAAAAAATATGAGATTCCACGAATATAAAGGTTAAATTGAATTTATTTTATGAACACAGAGATTAAATTAATCATTAAATAATAGGGGTAAAATTAATAAAGTAATTGTTTGGTTAATCATTCATCGTCGATTATATAAAAAATTGTTAGAATGAGTAATTATATAAGGTTTAAAAGGACTAAATTTGCAAACATGAAAAAAAATATGAGATTCCATTGGAAATTTTTAACTACAATGGTGACTAAATTAATCATTTAAGAGTTTTTATTAGAATTTTTTTTATGAATATAGAAACTAAATTAATTATTTAAGAAAAAATTTAAAAACACAAGGAAAAATCAATGACTAAATAATTTTTTTGAAAAAGGAAAGACTTATTTATAGTTTCACTAGAATTAATCTATCGTCGATAGATTCAAAATTCTTTGTTTTATTTTGCTATTGGGTGGTATTATTATGTGACAGCATGATGAAAATCAATGCATAAAGAAGAGTTATGGGTGTGTGAAGCTTTTGGTGAGAGGATTAGAGGACGGGACCTCTCTTGTTCAATGCTTCTAAAGCAAATTAATGGGGCTCAACTTCTTTGTCACTTTTGTGGAATACAAGATTGTCCTCATCCCGTGCGCATGTGTGCGCTTCCATCCAAACCAAAACAACGTACCAAAAATAAAACGTATCGATTATGCGTGCTTGTGGTTTTTATGATTTAGGTCATGAATTTAATTTTTTATTTTTTAAATATAGATAGAGATTGCAAGTTAGAGGAATTGAAATTGAGATCTAATATCTTCATTTTTTATAAAAAGTATCTCCTGACCTATTAGGTCAATGGTAAGTACGAGCAGTTGTAAAACTAAAATCTCATGGACAAACTTATAAAAATAGAAATTTAAAGGAAAATGTTGGTTAATCAGCCGCACATTCAAGTGGGAATAGATGCTTTCGTCTTTGGCAATCAAAGGAAGATTCCCGAAACTCTTACTACTACTACTACAGGGATTCTTTTTTTAACACAAAAAAATTATGATAATTATCTTGTAACAATATCTAATCTAACTTCTTTTTCTCAAAAAAATTAAAAAAAAAAAAAACTAATCTAACTTCTCCCGTTAGCCCATTCCGTTTGGAAATTTAGAGAAAAAAATCATTATTACTAAATTAGGGATTTCATTTCCATAGTAGACATTAAGAAAAAATGTAAATTTTAATATCACGTTCACGTGTATATATCATATATGATTTGATTTTGGTCCACCCCTTTAAACACAGGATGGCACACCTCTTTTTTATTTTTTATTAGTTCCCGCTCGCACTAAGCAAATGCGTGGATTCGATGGACAACGAAGATGATTTTGAACAAATATTGACTTGTTTTACTTGCAATATCGGGAATGAGAAACAAATATAGTAGCAGACACACTCGCGAAATAAAAAACTCAAGAAAAAAAAGAACTTCATCGGATGGTTGTAACGGTAGTAAGTCATTCTTGATTATATAGTTGTGGAGTATTGTTGTCATTGTTTTGCTAACTAGGTTAGGAATTGCTCTGAAGCTTCCGGTATTACCTTCTTTACTTTTGCAATAAAAACTCTTGGTTTATAAAAAAAAAACAAAATCAACTCATTACCTATATTAAAGACGACATGTATTAACTAGTTAAACTATAACTTTATGCGTATTCATTTTATATATATATATACTTAATTTCCTAGTAACACATGAAACTTATTATTATTATTATTAACCACTAGACCATAACTAATAAAGTTCGCATCAGTTCTACTCATTAAAAATATAACAAGTAATTAGTGCATGAAAATTAAATGAGCCACTTTTTTCTGGGTGAGAATATCGACGAACTACTCACACCGATCGATAAACATATTTTGTGGACAAATAATTATTTAAAACTAAATATTAATCAGAACTATTTAAACCGAATTCAGTGCAAAATATATCTTAATTAACTGTTATAATGGCATAGTCTTATAATTGTTAGTAGTTGTTATTTTAACTTCCAACTCATTGGAAGTCTGGCTAGGGTTTAACTTTTGGTTCGTTGCAAATCTTAGAAGTGCCTAATCCAATATTGTAAAAGTAGGGATGCGTCGGCCTGCCATTGTTTAACGATTAAGGCAAACGGGCATATGGTATTGGTAGCTTAGCTTGAATTTCAAGCATCTTTAAAATGAATATATTCCCTAAAATGAATATATTCCTTTGAAGGTAGAATTCGAGGGACCCTCCTCCATCTTTGCATGCAATTGGAATACTTTAGTGTACACTCTCTCTCTCATCTTCTTGCCTTTTAATTTCTTTCAACTTCTTTCAGGAGGGAATCCATATATATATGGTGCATTTACTCCTCCAATTTAAAAACTCTTCCACTTTGGTAACTCAAAGAAATACAATTTAAAAATTAACTATAGAAAAAAATATAGGCAAGTGCTCATAATTATGAAAATGTATGGGTTATTAAATAAAAGATATTAACCCATAGGTAATAGATGGTTGGTGTGAGTAGTTTGTTTTGACACTTTTATCTCTTAAATAATTAGGTAATCGAGTTTTTTATATGAAAAATCATAATTCGGTGTGAATAGCATTAGTCATAATCTAATGGGCTTAAAAATTATTTGGTTAGACACCTACAAGAATAAAATTAAAGATATCTTAATTAACATATCTTTTACCAAGATTTATTTATTTATTTATTTATTTAATTTTGATAATCAAATGAAACTTTATTGAATTAAGAAAGAAACAGGACAAGCATCTTACATAATCAAAAGAAACATATATATACATGGAGATATTACCTTAATCCATTCACATCACCTCATACAAATTTTGAAAAAAAGTTTGAACCCTGCTATGCTTTATGCTCTTCCAATTGATTTGCAATGAAATGCAAACAATTTCATTTTATAATTTTTTTTATTGTGACGCTTCGTAATAAAAAGTAAAAAATAGCCAACCAAAACATGTTGCAGTCACACGTTAGGTTTGTAGTTTAACTGATTAATGTATGTTGTCTTTATAGGTCATGCAAACAAATGGATTATAGGTTAAAAAATTAGTGTTAAAAAATGAATTATAGGTTTCAAAAAATAAGGACTGAGAAGAAGTTTTCACGCAAACTGCTGAAATTAAAACAAACAGGAATGCCCCCCCTTTCCCGGGTATAAACTGTGGTTTTTGAAACAACTCTAGGGGAACAAGAATAAGGAAAAACATTCACTACACATTTTTCATACTTATTCAGATACATGCTCATCCAAACACCGATCAGATGCTCACTCTCACCGGTGATGGAAGTTTATTTAGTCATAAAATTTCACCCGCCATACCTAATACACACATGCTGCATAGCTAGGCTCTGGTAGAAGGAGCAATAACCATTTTACTGCTTGTGCTCGTGCCGATCTTTCCAATTGCCTGTGCTATGTTAGCTTGAACTTCATTTCCTATTCATGTCCCCCAAACAAATGTATTTCAACTGCATAGCATAAACATAAACATTAATAAAGAATTTAAAAATATATATATATATAAACAGTAATGAAGTATCAAATAAAAGACACGAGGAAGAGGAAACGAACTTCCGGCTGAGGAGAAAACTTACTTCCAGATATTCATCCATCCCGTACTTGGAGCCTTCTCGACCAAGACCAGACTGTTTAAATCCTCCAAATGGAACAACCTATGTTGCAACATATATAACCTTTAGGCTAACCAGTCTTGAGCGAT
The DNA here is from genome assembly GCA_002752925.1 of Viola pubescens var. scabriuscula. Taxonomy (NCBI): domain Eukaryota; kingdom Viridiplantae; phylum Streptophyta; class Magnoliopsida; order Malpighiales; family Violaceae; genus Viola; species Viola pubescens. The sequence continues at coordinate 10,875 of NBIL01023548.1, forward strand.
GAAACTATGTTCTCTATAAGTAAATGCAGAATAAATCTTACCTCTGTTGAAATAATTCCTTCATTAACGCCAACTAGTCCACACTCGAGAGCCTCACTGACACGCCATGAACGTTGCAAGTTGTTTGTGAAAATATATGCTGCTAACCCTGCATTAATATCATAACATGTGACATCAGGCTGCATACCGAACAACAGTCCATTTGCTATGACAATGAGAACCAGAACTATATACAATGGAACTGAGATTGTAAATTTCAAGTTAATCAGCAACCACAAGCGTGAAGTTTAATAGTTCCATGTTGAGGCACCAAGAAGACAATCTCTATTTCCCTACCAACTGTGAATGTCAGATGAAAAAAGAACCTGCGTTAGTGTCATTAGCAATGTGGATAGCTTCCTCCTCGGTTTTAAACCGCTGTAGAGGTGCCACTGGTCCAAACACTTCCTGTCTGGGATAAGACAACAAAACTGAATTATTAGCATGTAACTGATCATATGCTTCAATGATTTTTCTTCTATAAATAAACAAACTTCTATTGATGGAATGAAATGATAGGCCAAAATGTTTCTTTGCAGTATGACAGACAACTTTTTCTCACAGCTTAACATATAAAACACTTAAGCGAGAAAACATGGCTGAACTCGAATTGCCAAATGTGAAAACCAATGCAGCAAGGAAAATGCAAACCTTACTGCTCAAACTCTCTGTTCAGTTTATAAAACCTTCCATAACCTTCCATAACCATGTAAATTTTTTAAACAAAAGCAGTCCATTTGACTCAAGAATGTTAGTTTGCAAACAAAAACAAGATCTCAAGTTTTGGTTATAACCCCATAATTAACTACTCTCCCACTGGTCGTTTTTTCCACCCGCTAGCTTTATGAACTTCGCAACAGGTAAATAGGTATAACAGAAATGAGATTACATTAGATATAAATCTCTTGGCAAGAGAATATACCGTTCATGGCCATGAACTATTGTCACTCAGATACTAAAACACATTCCTTTAGTTTCTAAATTCATTGCACTTCACTCAGCAGCAACTAGGGAAAGAAATGTAACCTACTAGCCTTCAGCAAAAAGACAAGAACACCCACAATCAACTTGGCTATTTTCAGGAGAAGAAGACAATAACTCAATGCACAGTTAAGTTTATTGATTATCAAAGTACTGATCATATTTTTCTGTACATACCTTGACAAAAGCATCTCACTGTTGACATTGCCAATTACAGTAGGCTCATAGAAAGTCATTCCAAGACTGTGTCTCTTCCCCCCTAGAAGTACTTTTGCACCCTTCAAATGCAATCACTGTTAGTTAGAAGTTAATCTTGCAAAAGTATTATACATTTTTTTGTCAAAAAAAAAACTGCTGGGTGGCAGTTCCTCTAGCCAAGAAAATAAAAGCACATATATCAAGGGAGAGAGAAAAAAGAAGAAGAAGCAATTGACTGTTTCCCAAAGTTTGTCATCTTTCAACCGAACCGGAGTTTGTCAAATTTTAGACAATTGGTGCAATCAAAATAATGTCTTTGAGGGAGAGAAACTGGGTTGGAAATTTATATTTCCAGATTTGTATACTGCGTCAAAATTCTGATAAGATAGTAAATTTTCAATAAAAGGACGAACAATCTTTGAAAGAAAGTGGGTGGATACACAAGAGACAAAGGGACATTTTGGTGAATGCTGGTTATTGTAGATGAGGCTTCTTATAGCTCTTTCAGTAGCATTTTTTAATTGGAAATCAGACATGCATGCCACATCGCAGAATTTGGAAAATCTTTAGCCAATTGGGAGTAATGATGCGAATAACCTTTAAAGCTCATAAATAAGCTATTGACACATTGCAGAAAACATTTGGTTCATTTTCCCACAGAGTTAGGAGTTCAACTTAAAAGTAGATGGCAGCCATTTCATTATCTGTCATCTGAACACCACATAGTGATGAAGCATCAAAAAACAGATATGGAATCAGTCTTTTCAAGAGAAGACGAATTTGACTTCAGCAGAAAAAAAGAGAATACAGAGTTGCATCTCACATCCTGGATGCTGACAAAATGAGGTAACCTATCTAGTTGAAAGGTTTAGCCAAAACAAGAAGACGACACAGTCTAGCGAAGACAAAGGGGAAATGAACACAACATTGCTAGGGCTACCTCAAATAATCTAGCTGACCCAGAACCCACAAGTTTATCAAAAAAGGGACACAAACAACCACTTCTACTAGGACAGAAACAAGAAAACATTAGACAGTCAGACAGTAACAAAGATATAACATTCTATTAGAGATTGTGCATTTCTTGAATTTACGTGAATTTAAAAAAGCTTAATATATGGAACATAGTTGGAATTAAAGTCAAACCTTTGAAACGGCATCTTGAACAAATGATTCAACCTGAGACACAAATCACAGAAAGGTGGAATGATAGAGATGAATTTAACAAAATTAGAGGATCATATATATAAACTAAGGAATAAAAACAATACATTAAAAAGAAAACTAACCTTTTTCACAGCAGCTTCATTAATTAAGGGACCCTGTAAGGAAACTAAATGTTACGCAATGAAATCAATTTCCGAATTTCATAAAAATAAGCCACAAAAACGACTCTACATATAAAAGTTTCTGATGAGAAAGTCTTCACAAGCCAAGTTCTATTAGATGACATGATAATTCAGTTCCACACATTTTTCTGTCACTCCTAAGGCACCATCATCCATACAAACTTGGGAAACTCTGGGAAACATAGAATGCAAGACTACTCCATTCCAGGAGACAGGACAAGGCAGTTCCAGACACTTGTCAACCAAGGCAAAAACCATATTATATATACAACGTTAACTCTAGAAAGAATGAAATGCATAAAGCATCGTGTAGAAGATGTTGAAAATAATTACAACGAACACTACCTGTGCCACACCTTCACTAAATCCATCACCAACTTGCAGATTCTGAACAGCTTTTGAAAACGCTTCGGCAAATTTATCGTAGATACCTACACAGGAAGTCAGTCGAGATAATAACTGCATGCTGGAAAAGAAAGAAGAATCTAGTAGCTAATAAAAGCAATAGAGCACTGAGAAACCAAAAGAAAATCAGGACAGTGATCTTTATGTATACATCAATCAATGGTACCTTCTTGCACAATTAATCTATTAGCGCAAACACATGTTTGTCCAGTATTCCGGAACTTTGCTGCAAGCTGCGAGAGTATGTTGTGTAATTAAGATACTACACATAAAAGTATATACCCATAACAATCCAAAAGTAGGTGTTAATGATTCAAATAAAATTACCAAAACCGCTACATGGTGGTTGCCAGCATTTATAAGTTAAATTGATTCAAAGGATTTTTAAAAAGCTAGGAACTACATCTTTCCTGCTTTGGTGCGGAAGTTTTTACGATCCTAAATACCCCCTCCAACTACAAACACAGCACAGAACAATCTAGGATGCAACCAAACTGTCACTATATAAGCATATTCAAAAAGAGAACTTGAACTTACTGCTCCTTTGACTGCCACATCCAGGTCTGCATCATTGAATATTATGCAGGGTGCATTACCACCAAGTTCCAGAGATACCTACGAGATAAAAAGGAAACACAGTCAGCAAAAGGATGACCTTAGACCCCATTTTGGCATGTACACTCATGGTGTGCCCTGTGCATACCTTTTTAACAGTCTCAGCAGCACCTGCCATCAATTTCTTTCCCACAGCTGTTGATCCTGTGAATGTGATCTTTCTTACCTAAATTCCACAGATAAAGCAACATTGCTTAGACATCTTCGGGTGGATATCAAATTATTGTGATAGGATTTGAAGGCATCTTGCCAAACATACAAGGGGATACATGAAGCACAAGGATTGGACTAGCGATGAGTGAAGGGATCTCTTAAGGGGTCATGGGTTTATATCAGCTTACCAGAAGAAGAAAAAAAGGACACATGAAAAGTGATAACCTGTGGGCTTGCAAGTAAAGCATCCCCAATATCAGGCGCTCGTCCCATGACGACGTTGAAAACGCCCTAAAATGTGCACACAAAAGTTAGAAAGAAACAAAACAAGCAAAGTCAACAAAACTTCAAAGCCATGTTAACAACATGCATATTTTCAAATCTGGAATCTCTCTAAAAGTATGGACAAGGCCATAATACTGCTTCCTCTATAATGATGATGATGGAGAACTACATTAGAATTTCAATTATACTCTACATATCAGATTACTGGGAAGTTAGTACTAAAAACTTTAGTGGCAAAGCAGTACCAAATCAGGCCACATTTGTTTTATGCATTTTCAGTATTTGTTAGAAAGAATAAATTGATCAAAAGAAACATGACACAATTTCCGATGAATGATCTTTAGGTCTTATTTTTTTAGCAAAAGTATGAACTTGATATAGAAGAGATAATCTCCACTGTATGAAGAAGCGTCATCAATTCCTCAAGTTCAAAAAGGGGGGAAATATCAAAAACATTTTTTTTCTATAAACACAACAAGCACGGTCTTTTCCACAAGAAAAATAAAACCAAAATCAAGGTTGTTTCCTACTTGGTAGTAGTTTATGCTGTAATCGAAACTATAGTATCCTATCATAGTCTAACTACTAAAATTTCTAAGAGATCCGTCCTTCGATGAAACTAATAATAAGAACTGAAACTGCTACATCTAAATACTTTAAGAAAAATCAATTTAGTCCTCCAAGTCTTTTCTCCACAAAACATAAACTTTATCCTCAAGTCTTCTAACCTTCCAAATATAATTTTATAGAAGTAGCTATTCCATATACCTTAAAAATATTACTTTTCTTCGAGTGTATAAGTTAAAAAGGTTGTGATACTTAATTTACTTCATCCTCGTTACTCTTAAACATGTCTTGCCCCCCAACCCTGATCCACCCTGATTACAACCAAGAATAGCTTTAGCATCCAAAGAAAGTCACAAGCAGTGGCCTTCCCAATTCCTCTTGGTATGATAAGCAAAATATGTTTTCACTTTCCAGTAACACCAATGCTCTCAAAAATAAAAAATTCCAAGCTTCTGTGAGTACTTCCTTTGCGTTGTCAAATTAAAAGTACTAAAAGTTAATTTCTACATCACTCCATAAAAGGTATAAGAATTACCGGAGGTATTCCCGCCTGCAGGGCTAGTTCAGCTGCTGCTAAAGCTGTGAGAGGTGTAAGCTCAGATGGTTTTACAACCACTGTGCAGCCACAAGCAAGTGCAGGACCAACCTGTGGTTGAGTAAAAACCATGTAAATTTGAACTAAAATGGTATCCATCAGTCAACTCATTGCTCCTATACCCAAAGAATACGCATCATCATCCTACAATGAACACACCTTTCGTGTAATCATGGCCAAGGGAAAGTTCCAAGGAGCAATTGCTCCAACAACACCAACAGGCTACAAAAAAAAAGTGGTTAGTCCTTTTGAAAAATAATCGCATAACCCACATCATGGAGTAATAGAGCACTGTCTAAAATTTACTAAAGATGAAATCACTAAGAATAAGAATTTCAGACCAATGGTAATATATGGCAAAGAACAAAATACTGAAAGAAAAATATATCAAAACATTAGAGCAATATTCAAATATGAATTGATTCCAAGAATCATTGTTTAATTTCATTGAATTTCTAAATCTCTAAGACCCTTATATTACAGTGTTATTTTCTCCAGTTTTATGGAATGTCCTTCAGTAAAGAGGATATCTAACTATTGGCAAACATTTGACCTTTAAATGCAGTTGCATAAATTCAATCATACAACGCTTTATCAATGAAAAATATCAACACCACTCTTTTATTATGGTTGCCGATATCTCGCCACCAAAGTGGTTCTTGCTTCTTTGCCCCATTAGCTATAAGGACAAGTAGTACTATGTCTTTTACCTCCATTCCAAAGTCATGAAAGTGACCACCATTAGCAGCTTTATCACCAGCCTATGACGCTTATTTTTGTCAACATGAACATGTGTGCAATCAGCTTATACTTCAATTTTAAGCAAGATAGGTACAAAGAAGCTGAATCTGTAATTTTCATTTTTTTAATAATGAAGACTTCAAAATGCAAAAGCGTTAGAATTCGAATCAAAAAGAAATTCCCAGAGAGCTTGGGCTGGGAAAATACTAATGCCATGCCAAAACATCCAACAAAAAGAAACTTATATCAAGATCTATCCATTAAAAGAAACTAGCTGCTCCTTTCCTTTTGGAATATAAATGGGGCACTCATTTTTTCCCATATCACTTTTTGGTCAACCAGCTGATGTCAAGCCCAAATGCATGGCACATATAATCAAGTGAAACAGAAATATCGAAGGTCTCAAAAAGACTTAATTTACTTGCCTAAAAGTAAATATTTCAAACAACCATCGAACAACAATGTTCACCTGCTTTAGAACAAATAAGCGGCGATCACCAAGGTTTGCTGGAATTATGTCACCATATACACGTTTTGCTTCCTCTGCAAAAAACTCTACAAAACTGCTTCCATAACTGACCTGTTATTTGAATCTTACATCAAATTGTGGACAGTGAGCAAGTAGCAGTAACAATATTCAGCGTAAATCCTCTCTTAACTTCTCATGTAACAATGAGATTTTGGTACCTCGCCGATGGCTTCTTTTAGAGGTTTCCCTTGCTCCAAAGTTATGAGTTGTCCAAGTTCTTCTTTGTGGGAAATTAGTAGGTCATGCCTTGAAATAAATGGATGGAAGAATAATTCGAAAATCAGTACAGCACTAGATGATATTTTTCCACCTATAGGAAGATTTTTCTTGAGCCATTTAATCATTTGAAAGGGCTAATGTATGCAATCTGTTAATCTATACCATTTTCGTAAGCGTTGGCTTCGGTCAGCAGCAGTCAGTTTGCTCCATGCTACACAGATGAAAAGATCAGTCTCGTAAAAATATGCAAAAATCATAGGATAACCAAGAAAATCACAACAAAGGGTGCAGGAAGAATGCCATTTGAAAACATTACCAAAAGGGAATATGAAAAAAATATGTGATGAAGCATGAGAAGAAAAGTTAGGAGTCTTTAGATTATGAGTCTTTAGTCTTAATAAATTCTGAAGATCAGAGTTATATTCAAAAGTTACTTTGAATTATGCTTCATTTTATTAAGAGACAAAAGTATTTCAGTACTTTCCAGCATTACTGGAAATGCTGGAATTCTTGTAATAGCACCAGCATCCTATCTATTTGAGGTCAGAGAGTATGCGATACTTCATAGGTCATATGAACTCATAAACACTAAGAAGAGCAGTTTCTTATGCTAAGTTGCGTTGGATATACCACATAACTCCCAGACTCCCAGATAAACAAAACTAATGAATAAGTTTAAAACCAATAGTGCTGCAGAATGCAGGTTTAAGAGGAACAATATTGAAAAACACAGACTTAGATTCACATTCTATCCTTTAACAAAGTCAGTAAAATGATGCACCACAAAGGGAACTCTTAAAAAGAATGAAATCTGACAATTTTAGCATGCTTTTGGACTTGAATACTATAACAAATTCACATGGTTCAGTATCCATGGCACCATAGCGAAAAATAAGTCATGAAGTGGAAACAAAATACTACATGTTTAATTAGGATTTCTTGAAGGACATGAATGATATATTCTAGCGGGTGGCAATGGCTGTTGAAGGCCGAAATACTTACCTTAATAAACAATTTTGGGCAACAAGTGTTTGATCCAGCACTTTGAATTTTTTAGTATAATCATGTGAAATCCTAGTATTACTACTAAAACTCCATTGAACTGTGGTTGGACTTGATTAGTTCTAGAATTTTGAGCCGCAAGGTTGTCCACTTAAGTAACTGCAATAATCCTTGGTGGTTTAGGACTTCGTCATGCTGGTACCAAGGAAAATAGATGCATTCAAAACGCAAGGATCAAGCCCTGTTTGTGCAGGAATGAACAACACAAAACTGTCGTACCCAAGGCTCAAGGGACTATGGGCAAGCAACAAAATTAACCATATTCATGCCATGATCATACAATAGACAAGACTGTAAGTATCACCAGTAAAGGTAACACAAGGTGAAGTATGGTGAATCATGAAATGTCCCAAGTGCACAAGACATAATTAAATCCATAAATAAATAAAATGAACAAGTGGACATGATAAAAGGATTGATGAAAGTGAAGTTTCATACAATCAAAGGCCTGATAGGCAGAAGATATTGCATCATTCGTCTCTTTGCTACCCATGCACGAGACATCTGCTACAACTTCACCAGTTGCAGGATTGCGGATCTATAATGAAGCCAACAACATAGAGACAAGTTGGACCGAAAGGGCACGAGGATTACGGAAAAGAAAAAACACTTTTGTATATCAATGGCAGAGACAGAAACCTTGAGAGTGGTGCCATCATATGCGTCAGTCCATTTGCCTCCAATGAGGCCCTGAGTCTTTAATAGGCCGGAGCTAGTGAGCCTAGATACCAAACTCTCCGTGCTCATGCTCATCTGAGATGGATTGAAATCTCTTCTTCAGACATTTACATCAACGAGAAGCATAGATATTGAGGTAGAAGAAGAAGAGAAATTTACCTGGCGGGAGAAAGAGAGAGGAGGAGGCGGTGGCGTGGAAGAAGAGAGAAGGGTGTTGTTGCACCTAACGCCTCCATAACCTGCCATACGAGACAGTCTTCCTCTCATCATCCTCATCATGGTCGTCGTCGTCATCAAATCTCTGAATTGAAGATTGAATAAGCAAAATCAAACCAAACAGTGATCCCCAGCAAGAAATCGAGAGTGTGGGGTGGGACTCGGCGGCAGTTAACACACTATAACGACTGAGGCAGCTGCAATGCATCGGCTGCTTTTATTAATGACTCAAATAAGGTGGCTGACACTGACAGCAGCTAAATGCACAGTATCCGAAGATCTTATACATTGATTTTAAATCATCATTTTATTGATCGGGTCGGGTGAATTGAAAAGTCGTATAGTTTCTCCCGCATCTCTGTCTTTTAGTGGCTTAATGGTGAATACTTTTGCAAAGGGTGGCATTAAACAACAAACACATATATTTTGGAATGACCTATAAAAATACATCATTGAATTTTCACATTAGTTATTTAAAGAGATAATTGTATATAAATACCTTTAATTGTTTTTATATGTATTTGTATCTTTATTATTAATTAATTAATTAGTAATGAAAGTATAACTTAATTGTAGTTAGTCAAACACACCCCATACCCAAAACATTGTCGTTTTAAAAAAAAATTACTATTAAAATTTGAATTTTTATTTTAAAGCTTTAAGCTTCAAGAAAAAAATTATGGCTCTGCCTCTATATATGGATAGAGTCTTGCAACCTTTGAGGATTGATAGAACACTCAATATAGTGATAAGTGATTATTTTTAATTTTCAAAATAGGAAGTAATAATTCTATATTGTAAATAAAGGGAATGATAATATAGGATGATATGAAGTGAGGGTTGAGGTTTTGGTATAGGGTGGTATATCGAGCGAAATTGATATAGAAGAGTTTTTGTATTCATATAATGAGTATAT